>CCAG010002566.1:0-19328 GCA_001077435.1 Glossina morsitans morsitans
TCCCACAATCGCAATGTCTTATCCCATGAGCCAGATAAAGCATAATTGCCATCCGAAGACAACACAACATCACTAACGAAGTGTGAATGTCCATATAAACGCTTTTGAGGAAAGCCATAGTTAGTGTCTTCATCTCGAGTCAACTTCCAGACGATCAACGTCTTGTCTATGGAAAGTAAAAACATATGATTTTGAAGAGAAACCCGATATCGCAATTATTCACATACCTCGAGACGCAGAAATAATCGTGTCTGGATCTTTAGGGTTCGTGGCGATTTGCGTTACCCAACCATTGTGACCCAAAAGTGTACCACGCAACTGCAAAGTTTCAGTCATTTCTTCTCAAAGTTTTTCTACTTTTAGCAAGCAAATACATCCAACCTCATGAAAAGGTAAAGTAAAAGAGGATATGCATAATCGAATTGAAGTTGGTTGCGGCTCATATTCTACTAGTTCAAGCAGAACTGCCAAGTGTATTGAAACGATATTGCCAGACTAATAATATACTGAACATAAATTTTCCTCATATATTGTTAAAAAACTTTTCTTGTGCAAAAGAAATAGAAAGTTTTATATCTAAAATCTTACAAATAAGATAAATCTTTGATTTAGCAAGTTTATAAATAAAAAAAGTGGAGCATTTTATACGCTTGTGTCTGTAGGAATAATAGTCAATTTCGGCAAAGTAAGGAAACTCTTATTTGATTTGATTTGAAATGGAAACGGCAATCCAAACGGAAGAAAAAGAAAAGCCGATTGATTTCTTTAGGTACAATTGGAAGAAAAAAGAAAGCAATAAATCATATCGAAATTTTTTTAAAGTGCGACTGAGATGCTTATTTTATGCTTTTTGGCATCGGTGTAATAAGTTTTTTTTTGGTGAAAAAGAGTGAAGCAAGTCAGTCTTTCGTCGTTTTTTCACTTGTTCGTATCGTCGTAAATCGTGTACCAAAGTTTTGTTTAAAAGAGGAAAATTAAATTCTTGATACATTGTTAAACTTTTCCGAAATACGAAAGAAAAAATAAGGAAGTTGCAAATTCCGTGTGCAACGCTACGGTGAAGAAAACAAAAAAAAAAAAAACAAAACGAATAAATAATTTCTTTTTGATCTTCCCCCTGTGAAAGAAAAGCCGTCAAAATTGAATCGACAAAGATTGACGAGACTTTTTCCTCTACCTCGTCGGCAATGGAGGATAAAGCAACGACAAAAGACCTGGATCAATGGATTGAACAACTAAACGAATGCAATCAATTGACAGAAACGCAGGTTAAAACCTTGTGTGAAAAGGTAAAATATTTTTGAAGGATTTTTAAGTTATATATGCAAATTTTTGAAAAAATATATCCAACATTTTTTTGATATGTTCTGCAAAATAACCCGTAAGAAACTGTGCTCTCTTTCTAATTAGCAAATTTTTCGTATAGGTACACCAATATGGTGCAAAGTGTTGTTTTTTTGAATGCACTCTCAAAGTCAGCCATTTTACCCTGTACATATAATAAAAAACATACCAAATAAACAGTTCACGCTGTCGGGTTCTCTTAATTGGTATTTATATAAGAATGAAAGAGATGCATATAGTTGTAAATTCAAACTTCAAACAAAGTTATTTATATAAATTCTCTTTGAACCCGGAGAGAGCATGAATAACCAAATATTAATATTAAATATGGTGATTAAGTTTATTTTCACAATATCAGAGAAATTATTGAAAACCTAAAGTCAGACATTCAATAGAAGTTAATCGCAAATTGCGTAGACATTGCTAGGAGTGGTTAAATTACTGTTAAAGCCATAATATACATTCTGCGTCTGTGTTGTTTTTAATTTCTTTCGATTCTCTTCTTTTTTTTTGTTTTTTTTTTGATAAAAAGTAAGGTTAGGTATTTAAGTGTTTTTTTGTTACACTATAATCTTGGAGTATTCAGTGTTCGTATGTTTTCTTCTCACATCTACATATGGCCTCCAGTGTGGCAGAGAAATTTGAGCATTATTTTTTCTGATCGAATAGAATTTTTCCCGTATATTTATGTATATATATATATATATTGCCATTAATAATTATCATTACTAATTAATAAATAATCCAACTAATTATATCTGTATGAATGTATTATGACTAATCTCACTTTTAAATTTGGCAAAATATATTAAGTCTTAGCTGAAAAGTAAAAAGAGTTCATTTTCAATAAATAACTTTTAAAATTGGACGAGCGAAAAGTGCTTTTAGGATAAAAATGGTCCAAGTTTTTTGTTTTGCTCTATAATTATTTTCTTCTGTATGTAAGAAATTTATGAATATTCACATCTTTCTTTTCAAATTTATTGTCTTTCCTTTCTTTTGTTTTATTTTTCGATATACGTATATGTGTTTGATAAATAAGAGATAAGACGGAATATTAAGTGAGTTTTCTAAACTACTTTTGTACGTCTTTGTCACTTGATCTGTCTCTCTTGCCTTCACTACAACGACCTTAAATTATGTTTTCTTGTTTTCTTGAAATTTATTCATTTTATTTTTTTTTAACATCGTCAGCGTCGTCATCGTTTGCATAGCATAGCCATCGCCATCGCCATCGCCATTGCAATCGTTTTCGTCATCATCAGCGTAATTATGAATGTGGTCATGGTTGAATGAACCATGGATGATTGTTATGGATTAGTGCATCATTTGTCTGAGTATTTATGTATAATATATAAGGCCGTTCATTACATACATATGTGAATATATGTTTGTTAGTCTTCGGTATAGTTGCTTTCTTTTCTTTCGCGCTTTAAGCAAATGATGCTATAGAGGAAGAGATGGTTTTTTTGAGACAATTTTGTTGTTGTTGTTTGTTTTTGGTTGCTTCCTTCGCTGAAGAATGCTCACAACACTTTCTACATTTACTACAAGTGAGTCTTATCTGAATTAAACATTGACAGGTGATATCACAGTTTTGGACAGTTGAATCGTCTCAGCTGTAATATTCCATATGCCTGTTTCTTGATGAGCGCAAGATTATCATCTCAGGCAAACATTTTTAGAAGTTTCAAAGCAACAGAAGTCCTTTAGTATTCTTACAGAATTTGAAAATACTTTGTTCTAAGTTAAAAGATATAAAGCAATAATCGGACATCGCTGAAAGCCATCATTTTACCAGATTTACAATTAACTAAAAGCCACACATGAGGCGGGCAGTCAGGGCAAGGGATTTTAATAAAATTTCTTGCAATTGACATAAAATGCTTATTATTACAATCCGCTACGACGTAGCTGTAGGCGTAAGTAATTTTGCATATGCCTGGCTCTTGTTAATAGACAACTTGTCTCTGCGAATAAATCATGATTTGCCAACAGGTGGCGCGCGAAGTTTTACGTTCTTTTCGCCATTTATGACGTGGCGTCCAAATTGAAGTCAATTTTCCCGCCACAAGTTTGGTTCCAAGACAAAATAAAAGAAAATTGTTTCAAAACCACTCCTTTTCTACCAAAGAAGATTCTATGCATGTTAATGTTAATGCATTGTTAACGGTAGGTGAGTGGAGAACTTGACTGTATTTTCTAACCGTAACTCACACGTCTTTCAATGAAGTTTATTAATCCTAGTATGTGCCAGTTTGAACGATAGTCTTTTGTTACTTTTCTGGGGAAAACACTAATCTCATCAATGCGGAGCTCGTGGGATTTCCAATCCAGAAAGGTTTTGCAGTCACCTCGACGTTTTTAAGAGTGGAAAGTGTGTGAAACGTGGCCGAATCGAAGATACATTGAAATTTTACAGCTACCGTCCGGCACTAACGTAGTGGAAGGCGACGCATCACGTTTGGACTCTCTACCTAAGTTCTTATGAGCTTTAATCGCATAAATTATTGAAAATACAGACTGGTGGTGTAAATCATCCACCCAGTTTGCGGAAATTCATTATTCAATCCAACCAAACGCAAAGAATTAATTGACATAGCACCAAGCCAGGCTTTGTTGTTATTCGTGCAGCTTCATCCATCCTGGTTTATGATGTTTTCCGCACATTATTATCGTAAGTGACTCCCTTTTAATTGTTTGTTGCCAATCGTCAAAGCCGGCCGAGATTTTTTGTTTCCTGTTAGCAGTGGCTCACAGATGAAAATATCGTATATCCTCTCACTATCAAGCTTCAGTTTGCGTCCAGTCTTATGCAAACGGCTCGAACTTTTTTTTCGATCCAAGTTTAGCTTTACAGGTGAAGAAAAATATTACGACGTCGGGCCTGCTAAAAAAAGTAATAGTTTAAAAAAATTTTTAAAAATTTAATACAGTGGTGTTTTCTTTTTCTTCAAATCTTTGAATAATTTCATCGATTCCTATCAACGATTGGTTGATTGGCAAAGAGCGACAAGTCTTTAACACTGACATTTGTAAAGCGGTCTGTCGCTCATTTAGTAAATCCCACTGTTCTCTGCGTCTCGCTCAAGGTGATATCGTAAACTTACTGAATTTTTTCGAAATTTTTATCGAAATTTTTCATTTTCGACCGAATTTTCGAATGTCGTAATGATAACTATTGAAGCGTGCCGTGGTATGGCGTGATAGGTTTAATGTACGACACTAAAACCGTTTACGGGGGAAAAGGCCACGGAGTGTTTTTTTTCCTATTATATAAAAAAAAGTGGAGAAGGGGAAAAAGTTGTTATTGTTTTTGACGTGGGCGTAATAGTATGAAGGTTGGATACCTCTGAATATAATAAAAACAACTTCCCACATTTAAGGTAAAACATCAATAACATCAACACAAATACCACAAACATATACAAAGTGCTGATGTATTTCATTCATAAAAGAATACGCGCTCATGTGTTTTGCTGTAAGTAGAAGTAAAGTTTTAAATATGGAAAATAAAAGGAAATATATTTTTACGTTATTAGCGAGTAGTAAGTGCTTTTAATTAAATTATGGAAGTATTTTCTTCTTCTTCTAGCTTTTGTTTTTGTTGTTGACTGGAATAATCTTTGGTCGTCATTAACCTTGCATTAAAATGAAAAGAAATCTTTTAAGTTTGTATTAAAGAGAAACTATTTTTAAAATAATATTCACCTGAGTTTATTCATGGCATCAAACTGCTTGCAGTTGTAAGTTTTTTTTTCAGATTAACGGAGTGCTTGGATGAATAAAACTAATGACACAAGAAACTATTATCGCTGGGACGCGAGATTCTATTATATTTGTGAACGAAAGCCTCGATCACTTGATAAAATATTTTATATGGTCCTGGTAAATGTTTGTCCCAAATATCAAATCCTTTTATACTATGACTCGGGAGCTTTTAACAGTGACTTTTTAAGATCTTAGATTTTAACAGCTATTGACGGGATACGTTCATTGGAGTGACCTGAAAAGAGAATCCAGGCATATAAGCCAAAGCTTGAACAGTGCGTATTCGTGACTGTGAGCTAACTAAAAATCCATTCGAATTTAGTCCCTAATCAAAAATATGTATACTATTTTAGGTTTCTGATGCGTTTCCAATTGAAATCCAGTAGTACATCCATTCTCCTATGTCTAGTATAACATTAAACGAAAAATCTATTATTCAGGGAGACCTATGGCGATAGATTAGGGTGCTCTGCAAAAAAGTTTGGTGATATCCGACAAGGACGGACACAAGTGGCGTAGGTTATGTGCGCCCTCGCTAATGAGAGATGAAGGTTAGCAAAGATGTACATTGATCGTCCGATCTTGGATGTCAGTGAGTGGACCGAATATATTTATTCGTATCCAAACGGTTTTAACTCGTATTCCATTCATAAATTCCTTAGTAAAATATTACAACCCACAACAAGACTTTGAACGGACTCCATTACAGCAGTGCTACATTTATTAATGTAGGAATTCTGTCTCCTCACCCTACACAACTTATAATACGAGGACGTATTAACTTTGAACGGCCGTATATAACATACACAAGAGCATGATACAAATTCACGTCTTTTTATTATTGTGTATCGGTCTTGTTGCTTTGTATCCAAGCTGTATGTCACAATTTTTGAGACGTACTAATGAAATATGGTATACTAGTGTATTTTGATCCTACGCCAAACTCCATTCAAAATGGTTTCAGTCGGACTATTTCCCATATATTTGAACTATATCGACAATTATAATAAGCGGGGTAGTGTAGGGTGTTTTACATGTTTTATTCTTTAGCATATCGCAACGCATAACGTTTTGTGTTTCGTTTATTCATCAACACTCTCTTGCATATAGCGTTTAAAGTAAGATCACTGTTATTTCTGGAATTTCTTGTGAAACTAAACAACGGCAGTCATGCGGTCATTCTCAGAGCATGTTCTCTTTAATAGTTGCGTTTAACAACTCCCGTCGGATTACAGTATAAATCAAAAAGTTGTACTTCAAGTTATTACTACCAACAATAATATAGAATAAGAAGCCAATAGGAATATAGAGTCTATTTTGGGATGGTTTCTAAACATAAGTGTAAATGTGATGACATGATGACTATCTAAGAGTCATGTGGATCCATCCACGCCAACCTGCTAAATTTTTGAGGAGCGTATTATCTAAGAGTCATGTGGATACGTCAATAATAGCATCCATCCAGGAGTACGTCAACCTGCTGAATTTTTGAGAAGCGTATTATCTAAGAGTCATGTGGATACGCCAATAGCAGCATCCATCCAGGGGTACGCCAATTTGCCAACTTGTTGAGAACCCTATTACCAATATCAAAGGATTGACTTGGCACTTGGTACCCTGTTCGAACATAGGTATATGTGAAAAGGAAATAAGGAGCGATGTACACAGCTGGTTCTTTGTGACACATGATTTCATAACTTATGTGCAACTGACCAGTACTTTAGACATAAGTAACTGCGAACATTGCTATACAATGTGTTTTTGTTGTTCATTCCTTTCACATTCTTTGCGGCGAGTATACTTCCTTATCCTTTTGTAAACGAAAGAAAACCTAATGACAGTTACGATGCACTTGTGTTATTATCGTTAAATCGAAAATCGAATGCAAACGCTAATGCAAAGGATCCGAAAAGTCTCTGCCGTATAAAATTTCCTTTTTTTTCATTACCTCCGTTATTACAAATTATAGTCTCAGAGTTTGTATGCCGCGGATTAAACAATCTTTTCTCGATTATAGTTTACGTAGAACGGAATTCAGTTAAATATATTAATCAATTTTACGCGTTTGATGCATCATTTAACTTAAAATAGATTCGTTAGATTAAAAATCTCCTTGATTTTTAATTTGTTTACTCTACCATCACAATATAATAATAAATCTATTGAAACGCTATGATCACATTATAAGAGATTTTTTCAATTGCAAACCAGAATATAAATAAAAAGTTCGGTTACTGCTGGCAACCAATTAACTCAATGACCTAAAATCGTTTAAAGCGAAAGAAAAAAAAGAAAAAAATTTCTTTTGCTGAAAATAGTTTCTGTACAATTGAACGATCAGAACAGAGAGAGAGAGAGACAGGGAGAGGGGAGGGAGCGAAAACGAGAGAGCAAGAAGAACAAGAAAGAAAACCTGCGTTAAACTTATGACGTTAAATGTGTTGGGATTTTATTATATTATTGAGTAAAGGAAAAATATCGTGGCGTTCTGTTTTTTTTTTTCTTACACAAAATTTTGAACGAATTTTCCGTACATTTTAAAGGAACTGCAATGGCATTTTGTTTGCCGCTTCCCCCGTTTTTTTTTTGTTTTTTTAATCTCTAATGCGATTATTGTAGAACTGAATGTAGAAGATGAGGTTAATGTAGGGATTTCTTAGGCGAAAAACTGGACCAAGTGATGCTTACAGGCGCGCATTAACTTTACCCCAATAAAAGAGTTCCATAAAGAGCGAAACATGTGGTAATGGAGCAATGTCTGGGCTATGCAAGAGAAGCATCAAAACTGCCTAAAGCCTTTCCTAGTTTTGCGAAATCCGTAAACACGTGCATTGTTTGTGGTACCGGTGGTGCAAAACGATGCCTTTGCTGTACATCAAGTCGTCGCATAATTTCTTAAAAATACAGAGTAAAATTAATCGTTCATCCTGGTTGGCGCGATACATGATATAATCCCACCATACACAAAGCACAAAACCAGTCTTTGTCGTTGCTTATGGACTTTCATTTGTCCTGGACCATATGTGCCTGAGCTTTAATTGTCGGCTCGATTTCGTTTCATTTCAGCAGGAATTCGCTGCCGAAAATGCGATTGCACCGAATGACGTTTTTCCTGGTTCACCGAGGTTTCAACGTAGTTTTTCGGTCAAAGCGATCACAAGGAAGTCGCAAGATTAAATTTATATATCAGTCTTCGTCAAGCTTTTAAAGATGCCACCAAAACTAGTAAACCATTTTTCACCACGAACATGAACATTTCCCATGCAAAGCTCGATCGAAGTGATATTGCGAAATATAAGTCAATTTTTTTCGGAATTTTTGTCCCTTTTCAAGTTGAAGTAAATTTTCGCCACAATCGCACAATGACTTGGATCATGGATCTATGGATCGTCATCTTTCAAACGCTTCATGGTATGACTTGGTAGGATTTGTATTGCCGAGGTTATCGGAAAACGCCACGAAGTTTTTACCTGGACTCTTATCGTGTCATATTTGTGTATGTAAAGATTTTCTTCGCAAAAAATTGGCAGACAAGTGATGTAGAGTTTAATAACCTAAAGTATGGCACGAGAGAAAAAAAATACGCATGCGACTAATTTTGGAAATGCACCATCACCGTCACCATCACCAGTTAACTGGGTGAAGTTTGTCTTTTATTTGATGCACATTAATATGTTAAATAATTTGCAGGATTATTAGGGTCATGGGCATTTCCGTAGTCGTTATCTTCAACTTTGACCTTTTTAGCTCCAAAGGTATTAACAACAATAATAATTTTAAAATTTTTATTTATTTTTTTTTTTAATATTTTGAATTTGCTCCGTTTTACCCTTTTGGCAGTTTTAGAGGCCTATGTAAGGAAATAACTTAAGGATTAAGTTTTCTTTTTTTTAACTTTTAGTTCGACCTAAGGATTCCAGCGGTCAGATCGACCAAGTGATCGATGGAATGGAACTTTCATCGAAACAACGCAAGCTTTAGGATGAGGTCTCTCACGCGAGCGCTTATAATAAGTTTTGCCTGGAAACAAGCGGTTACAAAGAAAAAATATTGCTTTACATTTCACATGCTGGAAACACATTTTTTTATGCCTTCCACTCGTTCGCCCTGTTTTACATTGCTTAGATGTGCTTATCGTTCCCGAAAATCAATAGACATGCTTGACAAGGAAGACAGCAAAACTTTTTCCATAGTTCCCTTTGTTTATAAAACTCCTTTCGGACAACTTGTTGTCTCAGTGTAGTTATTTTCCAAGAGATTGCACTTTTTCTTCTTCTTTTTGCACCTTCAATACCCATAATGTGATATTTTAACTAACACAACTGTCATTACATCAATTCAGCTATGTGCGCTTTATATATTTGTGACTCGGAGCCGTCATTTGACATCGCGAATTTTTTGCAAATTGTTCGTCTCATTATTGCCTACGGTAGTTTTGAGACTTCAAAAATAGAAGACTATTTTTTTCGTTATTTGACTGCCAAAGGGCGTTCATTGCACTTTTTTTACATTTTTTGTACATTGAAATAGGGTAGGACACACATACACACACACACACTCATTCACTAACTAACTCAGTCACTCGGTCACTCACTCACTAACTAACTCAGTCACTCGGTCACTCACTCACTCACTCACATCTATGTATGTATGTATGTATATATTTATGTATATGTATCTGCGTGTGTACATATATGTATCTATGTATATGTATGTGTGTATGTATTTATTTATGTATGTATATGTGTGTATATGTATGTATATGTGTGTATGTATACATAGGGCATCCATTTTGGGGTTCCGCTAATAAACGTCAATAAGACATACTTTTGATTGAGATTCGGATCCAGCTTTTTCTTAATGCTTTGTTTGCATCTTGTCATTATTTATGTTTGTATTATAGTTGTATACAGTACAGAAATTGTTATTAAAACTTACTAGGAAAACAATGAACCCACGATTACGTTTCGTGGATGTAAGATGCAACTCATAGTTGGTTAAATGATTTCATAAATAAGGGTCGCCCATTTTGTGTGTACATAATATAACCGATTTTTATTTATTGGCTGCGGTTTATGGGCTAAAAATGTAATTTTTCGACATGAAAGTGGCATTGCAATTACCCTCAATGCAGAAGTCCGGAGGCGGAGCACCTGTTGCCAGTTGCATGGAGCGTAACTCGCAGCTTTCAATATTTTTTAGACATATTTTGTTACATCTGACAGCGTTGTCATGGACAAAAATCATTGTCTTTTCTTCGGACATTCTCTTTTGAATAATCGGATCAATTGCGTTAGTTATTGTGCGTAACGCTTCCCATGACGATTTTCATCGGCCTTGACATGGCCGATATAATATTCCATTATACCCATCTAGCTAAACCACCATTTTTCGTCCTCCCGCAGTGCTTTGCATCGAAAACAAACTAGGAAAGTAACGCCGCTTACCTTATTTGATTTTTCTGTTTTCTTTAGTTCTTATGCCTAGATTTTAAAATGCCCAACGCACATATATGAAACCAATGATGGTTTGTAAGGTTTTTACGTCAAATTGATTATAGCTTTTTCAGGCATCTGTGTTTGATTGTATGTTGACGTCAAACTTCGCCATGGTATACTCCTACATAAAAAAGGGAAAATATTTCGTTGTAAGGTGATGTATATATACATATATGAAAAAAAAGTAGTGTGCAGTGAAGAAAATAAATTCTTGGTTTTCTGCGTATGCTTTGGAAAAAGTTACTTTATTATATATATTAACTGAAACTAACTTAATGACAGGATTGTGATTACGGCTGATTACGGCTTTAGCAGCAAAACTTATTTCTCATCATGCATATCATTGTGCCTCTGTAAAGGATGGCGAGAAAACTTTGCTTGTATACACAATGGAATATTTATTTTCAAATCCTTATTACAGCCAAAAAAGTTCAAAAAGAAAAATTAATTTAATGTTAATTATTTTTTCTTTTCAAATATCGGTATAATAATTTCTTTCTTTACCACAAAACAGTGTTTGTGGAGTGCATTACACCTACTTCTCTTTTTACACGATTTTTTTACACTAATTTCATTTAACACGAGTTCGAAAGAAAAAAAATTTCTTTTTTTACACGGATTATTTTTTTTAACACGATTTTTAATATTCCAGGAATTCCAGGAAAGCACGAAATAAATTAAGTGAACTCTAACATGAACTTTTTAATATTGTTTACACCTAATTTTCTTTTTACACGAATTTGCGAATTTGCGTGCTTGACTAGGGAGAGGTGAAGAAATATTTTATATGTTAACGACTTAACATTAAATACATGTTTGTACATTTATTTATTTAAAAACTAAACTGAAATTAAATTAATATTAAAATTAATATTAACGATAAGTGATAAAGTGTGTTACCATTGTTCCAATAACACTGCTGTTATAAAGTGTGTAGCAATAACACTGCATCCGTTGCAGTGCGTTATTATGGTACCAATAGCACTGCATCGGTTACAGTACAATATATGAAAACAATTGTGCACCATTAGGAGGATGAAATCGAAAAGAATTCCCAATTAACCGATTAGTGCTTAACAAAACTACAATCTTCCAGGTTTCAATCGCAACAGATGCGATTCATATACCATATATCAATAATAACATACTAGAAGAAGAAGATGTTTAATCTTAGATTGTAGTAAGCATGCAACGAGACAAGTCCCAGAGACTGCCTTAACTGCAATAGCAAACTTTCGCGTGCTGACGATACCCGCAGGTAAACACTTCCTTATCTTTATAGTGTTAAAGACGCAAAGTACTTGTGATCTCGCAGTACCAGATTCATCGTACATTTAGATTTAAGAAGCTGAAGTATGTCGCATACATACATACACTATACCTCGACGTATGGGTACAAATTATATTTACGAATAAAAATTAGAATTCTAATGTCTTTGTAAGTCAGTAAGTGTTACTCAAAGTGTTTGAAGAGCGGACTGATATCCCATCTTATCTGCATTTGCTGTGAAAATGTCGCGCACATACGTATTTACCGCAGCTTGGCGTTTCATTTTAAAATTACAGTCATGGTTTCCGTATACATTGACACAGTACGATATTAAGCGAATAACAAATTATACTACTGTTTATCTATAGACGACGAAGTACGTAATATAATTATTGTTATGATTATTGTAGATGCATATAAAATAAAAATTTCCTTTCACACTTAATTTGAGTTCACTTTTACTATTACGATTACTATTTTACTGAACAGTATGCGAGAGCGAAAGTCGAAAAGGGAAGTGACTTAACGCCTTTCACTTACCCTACGTTCTTTACACGAACACGGTCTTCATTACTAACACCATTCACTTATCCTGCCTTTTGCAGCAACTAATATGAGAGTAATATTGTGGGTGACCTCGTGTCTCTCTCTCTCTCTCTCTCTCTCTCTCTCTCTCTCTTACTCGATTTATTTACTTATTCATGCACATAAAATTCACGTATACTACGTTAAATAAAGACTAAAAGTGATCTTTGCTTGAATAGGTTGTTAATCTTGACTAGCATGTAGTAACTATATCCAACTTTCTTCGAATTCAACTAAATAACTTAGGTTCTACCAAAAATATACCAAACTATGCCTAAGAAGTATTGACGTACATACAGAGTTAGGCTTTTTAGATTTTAATTTCGTCAGTTTTCGCGCTTGTCAGGCAGGCAGGCAGGCGGGTCTTTGTAGACCTAATAGTATAACAATGCGCGAGATAAATGGGCATCACATAAATGCTCAATCAAAGTTATACCAAATACCAAGCTTTATCTTATTCTATGACACTTGAGATGATAACATTTTCCATTACGATATAATCTATAGAGAATTTTTACAGTTAATGCAAACATTTTGATTAAGAAAAGTATACAACAAAATGTGGTTTGTGTTGTACACGCTTATCGTTTATTTATTTCCGTTTAAAGTAATTTTTGCTTTTCTCTGTCCGATGTCCACATATATATCCAAAGTTCATCATCAGTTATTCAAATGGAATTCCAGTAAGTGTTGAAGTATAAAGTCAGTCTGTCTTCATTTACAATCTCAATTTAATTTTCTTTCTTTTCTCTTCGTGAAACCTTGAGTTTCTATACACGACTACTAAAAGAACGCGTTTTGATGGTATGAAAGCATTTGAGTGCATAACATTTGTTGATGCATGCTTATGATGAAAATTGTCATCGCATCTTTCTTTAGAAATTCTCTCTCTTGTTGTTCTTAAGTCTTTACGAGTTACGCATGGGCTTACAACTGAAGGCTAGAGATAATTGAAAGCAAAACAGAAAAAAGGAATATTTATAGTGGGTAATACCCGACCATTAAATAAATGCCTTTATATGGGAAAGTTTTCCAATTTTACTCATGTCATCTATTTTGTGTCTCAGCAGTTAAATCAATAAAAAAATGTATTCAGAAATAAATTTTTTTTGTTTATTTTTTTAGGCCAAGGAAATTCTTTCGAAGGAATCAAATGTTCAAGAAGTGAAATGCCCGGTTACAGTATGTGGCGATGTACATGGTCAATTCCACGATCTTATGGAACTGTTTCGGATAGGCGGCAAATCACCTGATACGAATTATCTCTTTATGGGCGATTATGTAGATCGTGGCTATTATTCAGTTGAGACCGTCACTTTACTGGTAGCACTTAAAGTACGCTACCGTGAAAGAATTACCATATTACGCGGCAATCACGAGTCGAGACAGATTACGCAAGTCTACGGATTTTATGATGAATGCCTGCGTAAATATGGTAACGCCAATGTATGGAAATATTTCACCGATTTATTTGATTATCTACCACTGACTGCTTTGGTGGATGGGCAAATATTTTGTTTGCACGGTGGCCTCAGTCCATCAATTGATAGTTTGGATCATATACGCGCGCTAGATCGCCTGCAAGAAGTGCCACACGAAGGTCCCATGTGCGATTTACTTTGGTCGGATCCGGATGACCGAGGTGGTTGGGGTATTTCTCCACGTGGAGCTGGTTACACATTTGGTCAGGTATTTGTGAAGAAAGCTTTTATAACAAGTTATAAAAGAGACGGGAGTGCAACTTTTTTCCCTTTTCCTCTTTTCAGGACATTTCGGAAACATTTAATAACACAAATGGTTTAACATTGGTATCACGCGCTCATCAATTGGTTATGGAAGGCTACAACTGGTGTCACGATCGTAATGTTGTCACAATATTTTCAGCGCCAAATTATTGTTATCGTTGTGGTAATCAGGCGGCCCTTATGGAATTAGATGATTCACTCAAATTTTCATTGTAAGATATAAATATGAATATGTTTAGGTCTATAATTTTGGCTTCAAATGCTATTAATTAACAATAAGAGCTACATAACCGACATAGTATACTCTCCGCTGGCAAGAAAGTCTGAGATTTATTAACTTTTGATAACTACAGGCCGACTTTAAAAGGAAGTTTTGGCAAATGCCAAGAAATTCGCGCGATAAGTAAAATGCCGCAACTCGTTGTGCAAAAAGTGTAGATTAGCGTACTAAGATTATGTTGTTGTTCATAAAATAATTTAAAGCTTTTTTAGTGGCCTACAATGTTAGTTTTTTAAGTTAGTAAAATATATGAAGTCCTTGCAACCCGCTAAAGCAAGCGTTCAAGCCTCCAAATCAACATGAACAGTTGTCCCTTTTTGAATTCAATTACTTAACACTACAAACAGAATCTAAGGTTCAAATTTTATCTTTCGATCCTCGTCCGATTATTGTGAAAACTATCTGGAAATGTCCGTCCGTATGTGTCTGCAGTTAGCGAAAAAAAATGCATTCTTTTTTTTTCTGGGTTATAATACTTTTGAGTTTGTAGGTTTAAAACCCCTATATATTACCTATGGTATATTAAGAAGTCGAGCGACGGGATCATAATATCGTACAATAGCTCAAACCGAAATTCTGACCAAACTCTAATATAATTTTCTTTTGTTTCTTTGGTTATTTTCGCTTTAATGATTTGATTAAATTCTGGTTGCAGCCTACAATTCGACCCAGCACCTAGACGTGGCGAACCGCACGTTACACGAAGAACACCCGATTATTTCCTTTAAGAAAAAGCACCAACAACAATAGCAACAACAAAAACATCCATTACAAATCACTATTGCAAAAATAACAACAATGCCAGCAGCAAAAATATTTACATTTATTTCTATATAATGAAAATAAAAATAATAAAAGAAATAAATGATAATACAAAAAAATCTGAGAAATAAAATAAACAAAAGCAATAAATAATAAATATCGTCAGTAATAACAGACAGTAACGTGTAAAGAAAAAAGGTCGCGTAGAGTCCAGTGGATGATAAAGAAGGAGTTTAAAAAGGAAAAAGCAAAACAACAACAATCGTTTAATAAACAGCAAACAACAATAATACCAATAATAAATAATTTATAAACAATTAGTTACAACATTAAGCTGTTAATTTAGAGAAAATAAAAGCATGCAAAAAGAAAAACAAAAATTAAAATTATATATAAATGTAAAAAAAAAGAAAAATTGAAAATAAAAGTAAAAGCTAAAATCGTAAAGAAAACATCTATCAGAGTAAGCCAGATAAAAATTGATGGAACTTCATAAAGCCCTACAGATGGCGGCGGTATATAATCTTCTATTCAGTCAAACCCTTTGTGCCCTAATTTCATATACAGTGGAGAGCCCGTTTCCAAAACAAAGAAAAAAATGGACCGTGTTACCAATCGGCTATCTGTCGGTTGCGGAACTACATCGGACTGAATTTTTTCTTTAAAAAGTGATCGAATTGTTATAAACGAACTTGGCTATTATTGTTAACTTGCAGTTACCTTCAACAAAATGGCGCTATTTCTGAATTTTGTTGTGTCGATAAAGATAATTCAGATATGACTCTACATAGTTTTGCTATCAACAATGTCCAATAATACGTTTTTATTTTAATCTTCTGCTTAAAGTCATAAATGCCATCTTAATTGATTGCGGCGTTCTCTCGCTGTATATGCATGCATATGTTAGTAGAGCGATCAGTACTTTTTCCCATTTTCTTTAGACGACAAGGCTCAATTAAAAAGCAAGTCACTTGATATACATAAGAAGAATAAAAAAGTTGGAAAAAAAAAATAAAAACAGAAAGATCATGTCATTTATTTAAAAAACATAATTAATTTACAGTAAATTTAAATTAAAAATTAAAATTCAAATTAAAGAGTTTATGTAAAATTAAGTTTAAAAAAAATGAAGCTAGAAGAAAAATAAGCTGAAAAGATTGTTTATATTACTCAAGAAAACCAAATAGATTATAAAAGAAGTGGAAAGCGAAGGCTTTGTACATTTTTTTATTCACTACACGCTCTAGTAAGCTTCTTTTACAATTACACACAAAACAGGTAACATATGCAACATTTCTTCAACATTTTATGAAACTTACATCTCCATATATTTCAATAAAATCATTTAAAATTTGAAAAACAAAAAAAAAAAAAAAATTATATAATAAAACACACACAACAACTAGCGTAAAATTTCATTGAAAAATCAAATTCTAAAATATAGAAAAAATATTTTCATCGCCAGATAATGGCAGCCAGAAAAATGAAAAATAAATCATAAATTTGAAAAAAAGAACAAAAACCAAAAATGTTTTCTGTACATTGTTATTAGGCGCAGCTGTCCTTCGTTTTATACAGTCCTCATCCTTCCATACGTTTTCGTTTGTATATGATTTTGGTTTTCGAAATAAACGATCGAAAGAAACTCGTTGTCATTTATCTGATTTGGCTGCGGCTGGAATATACTTAAGAACTCTTAGGAAGGATAAATTATTTCAAAGTTTTAAATGCTTGTTACTTTGTTCCCCGGGAGAATTAGAAAAATGTTACAGAGTTCGCTTTCGTACGGACGGGGGTCATAAATATTGCGAGCGCATGTAAAGATCGTTCATATATGGCGATTAGGCTGAAATGCGAGAGCTAGAAAAACATTCTTTTTTCAAGTTTCCTTTTACTTTCGTCATTATCATCCGTATTCAATGAATTCCATTCCTCCGCTTGTTTCTTAAGTCTTGTCGCAGTAGCTGTTTGCTTTTGAACCGAGCGGACAAATCATTGTGTGAATACACACACAAATATAAGATTTAAATTAAATTATATTATATATACAAAGTCATATAAAATCGGTCAAAAGACACGCCGACAGTACATAAACACAGGACACACATTTTTTAAAGCAAAAAATTGTTTTTTTTGTTCATCACCACTAACCTTCGATATCTATGCCAGCTGATTCAGGAGTACCTGTACGAAAGTGGAAAAAATCGGCCACGTCCATCCAATGTTGTAGGGTATTGAACGTTTTTAAGATAAAGGTGTTGGATATAAATACATGAATACATTCGTCCACAGGCGAACATAACTTTTTTGATCAATAATTACTTTCTGCTAGTTATAGGCTGCAAAGTATGTTAATACAGTTGAAGCCGTATTCAAGCACAATTTTGCTTTTTGCATCGAATAGAATTTGAAAGTTTAAAAAAATTATTCGTTTTAAAGAAACTTTTTTTACACATTAATACCATCAGCGCGCCGAGGATTCTGTGGCAGTTCAGTTTAAAAAAGCACTAATTAAACGCAAAGTAGTTCTATTTCTTTAGCGACGTATTTTTAAATTATTCGAAAAACACGATATATCCATAAACAATTAATTTATATTGAAATCGGTGTGTGAAGCCAATACCTTAATAAAGCTCACTTCGTTCGGAAGACAAAGAAATTGAAAGCTTCAGGACGTACTGCTAAGTTAACCCGAAAATTCGACATCACTTAAGCTTGGTCGCCTTTTCACTTGTTTGTTGTTTGTTTTAAAGAATTCTAGTTTGAACTTCATGCACTTCTTTCATTGGGGCCAAGTATTCATTAAGGAATTCTTCTTAGAACCTTTCATCGCTAATAAGTATACCGTTAAAAAATTTGTTCAACGAATCGAAGACATTTTCTCCCCGCACTTACAAGAAGAAATGACGAAAAAAGCTTAAGCGAATCAAATCCTGACTACAGAGAACAAAGCAAAGCAGCACTAGTTGAAGCTTTCAGCTACGAAATGCAAAATCTTCTTAGCTTTTAAACTTTGGATGTTGGCTTCGCTCATCACTGAAAAATGAACGAATGACAAAACTTGCACTATATCTCAGAAGAAATGCAAACAAAATTAATACTCAAAGGACTCGATAAGACTTTAGTGATCTGACATTTTCTCAATTCAAAATAATATTCATTTATGGAAACTAAAGAAAATTTTTTCAATTATTTTTGTTTGCGAAAAGATAAGCCGTCCCAAGGAGTTAAGCTGAGTTTTCTTCACATTTCCACTATCCAACTGAGCATGAGGTAAGACAAACCATCAGCCTTGACATTGAAATTACAATTTTTGTTTTTCCTATATATATGCATGTCTTTGTCTGGGCGATTAAACAACACTTCACACCACTCAACAGTAAAAAGTGGAGGAGTGTGAAGGGAGAGGGGGAGAGAGGAAAGAGATGAGTGTAGAGGATTATTTTTTCAAGAAGAAGACGGCATACGAGATAATTTACAGAATACATCGTAAAAATGTTGAGCATATTTTGCAGTGATCTTCATAGCTTTAAAAATGCTTTGTATTTGCTTTTAAGTCTCTTCTGTTGTTAATTCGTATTTCATCGCTGATAAAGTAAAGTCAAAAGACATCGTCTAGGAGGAGGTTAAAAAGAAATTAATTGATTCGTTTTTGTTCCCTTTCTCATAATTTTTGAAAACTTTTAATAGCTTCTCAAGGAGTTTGTTTACCTTCTTTAGGTTATGCTTTTGTGAATATTTTAAAGAATTTGTCTTATTTTCAGAGGAAGAAGTTGTTGTTGTTGTTTAAGGATTCGAAAATTAACTCTTACCGCATTTTTATTGATTTGAGTTCCTTACCTCCCTTGTCTTCGTTATGATTTTTTTTTTATTTAGTTTTATTTATCCGTTTTTGCATTCAACGACATGGATTTCAGCTGGGAATTTGAGTGTGCTTTTCAATAACAAATGTCGATATCTCTTAAAGTTACATACATACTACAATACAAGTTTTAACCTAAACAAATTATACATGTATATAATAAATATTTATGTATAGATGTATATAATAATATATTAAAAAAATAGGAGAA
>CCAG010002578.1:0-44853 GCA_001077435.1 Glossina morsitans morsitans
TTGCATGTATCATGGAGCCTGTTGGGTTTTACAGTTTTACGTCGCAGTACATCCTGAATGAAAAATCCATAGTCATGTTGATACAAAAGTTAATAATAACTGTTTTTGTTTAGAATTATTTTAAGCAATTGTGTCTTCAACCAAATTCCGAAACTGTACTTCCTACAGAGACTCAAATCCCATCGGCAGTTAGCTGATAGATGTCGAATAAATTATCTCATTCACCGTCATATTCGTCCAAAGTCGATTGAGCACCATCAAGTTTTGTCTTCCCTTTCGTCATCAGGTAAAAACTTGGTCCCTCATTTTGACCATTTTCCTCTTTAATATAGACTTTTACTTACACGCTGCTGCATAATAACACGAACGAGGTAAACTGTTCAGAAAAATTGTTGTTTAATTGAATTTTTGATCTTTTTTGTTTCTTCTGTTACCACCATACGCGTTGCATACGTCTTTCAACCTATCTATGCTATCTATACATGCGAGTTCGTCGAAGTGTGAACAATACAGGTTGCTTGTTCTATTTAATTCGAAGAAACGTGCTGCTGAACATCATAAGTGATAAATGGAAAAAGTGTTTGCTTATTATCGTTTTGTTGTGCTGTATGAGCATTTGTTTTTTGGGTCGAATAATAACAAAAAAAGGCGTATTTTCGAAAGACTTGTGTTATTACGACCGATGCACAATGAATTTGTTTTGAGAATGCCAAGCGCAAAAGATCATGGGTAGATTCAGGCGGATTATTCACATCGACCCAGAGGTCAAATCGTTACTGTTCGCAACTGCTGACCCTCGTAAAACGGTTAATACTAAATCGATCGCAATCGACAGCAGTTGATCAATTTGAACCATTGGTCGTTCAAAATATGACGAAAATGTCAGCAAGTAAGAAAGTTATACTCGGCTGTGAACAGATTTTTTTTGACCCACCAACATTTCTTTAAAAGAGTAAAAGACAAGTCAAAACAAAATTTCGATACTCTACACTCAATAATGTTCACTTTTTAAAATAAAGGTATTCCCAGTTTACGTATTATTTTAGGCGTGTCTTCCAATCGATGCGAGTACAAGAACTTCTAGTATTGCTTTCAAACTTGAAATTTTTAAAACTTCCTTGGTGCGGTTATAGCATAGACATTAATTAGACGGACAGTACTTTGTAGGGTCTCTGAGGCTTTCTTCTGCGTGTGGCAAACGTTTTGACAAAATGGATATACTGACTCATTCTTCG
This sequence comes from Glossina morsitans morsitans, assembly GCA_001077435.1. Taxonomy (NCBI): domain Eukaryota; kingdom Metazoa; phylum Arthropoda; class Insecta; order Diptera; family Glossinidae; genus Glossina; species Glossina morsitans. Next base: position 1,236 of record CCAG010002578.1, read on the forward strand.
GTGAACGGTTGCAACACCCAGAAGCTATGCAAACAAAGTATATATATTCTTGATCAGCATCAAAAAATCCCTCTTAAAAAATCTCTTGAAAAAAAATCTCTTAAATAATTCTTTAAAAAAATTTCTCTTGAAAAAATTCTCTCTTAAAAAAAATAAATCTTTTAAAAAATGATCTTAAAAAATTTAAAAAATAATTCTCTTAAGAAATTAAAAAAAAAAATAGTTCTCTTAAAATCTCTCTTAAAAAATCTCTTTAAAAAAATATCTCTCAATAAATCTTTTAAAAAAAATACTTTTTCTCTTAAAATTCTCTTACCAAAAATCTCCAAAAAAATGATCTTAAAAAATCTCTTAAAAAAGCCACGCCCTTTTCATGATATAAAGCATGGAAATTTACTTCTCTTAATTTCTTTGTCTTTTTTGGGATAACGCTAATGGGTATAAAAGATTCGATTACGACCGAATAAAATTTTCTTACTTGTTTTTCGTTTTTTTTATGTGGAACTTTCAATACATTCTTCGATTTGATATCCAAGTTGAGTGCAGGACATAACAGGACATAAAACATGTCCTGAAAATCGTTTAAATCTTTTCATTGTTTACATTTTGTTTATACACAAAATCGAATGATTTTCTTTCTCCTCTATTTCTTTTTTTTTTTTTTTTTGCATTCTTTGTTTTTGTTTTTCTGGACAACATTATGAGTCCTTTTTTTTTGCGCATTTTTTTGATAAACTACAACAAATTTAAACGAAACAACAACGCATCGTCATTTAAGCAACTTTCAAAAATGTGTTGTCAACTTTTATAAAATGTTTATATATGTAAACAAGTTTATTGCAAATTAGATAAAGGAAACTCTCAAATCGAGAAAGTAATTGCGCCTAACAACAATATCTGTCGTAACGACACGTACTACGTGCTTTGCAAATATTTAAATTTAAATGATTTTTGCAAAAAGTTTATCTGCTATTTGTATAAAACTTAAAAATGTTCAAGCGTATACCTGCGTCACGGTTAAATATAAATAGATTGGGAAAATTGTATTTATTTTGAGAGGAAAAAAAAAGGAAATCCTGATTATCTGATTGCCTGCTGCCACGGCTTAAAATAATATTGAGGGTGCATTGTGTGTGTGTGTGTTATTTGCAAGAATGATTTCGCATAACCGTGGACATGAGCGTATTTTGTTTAGCCGGTAGCGCAACATTTATTTCTCCGAATTAATCTTACGTGACTTATTTTTAGCAAATAATTTCAAAGCGTTCACTAGCAAGATGAGAATAGGACTGATCGTCCTACAGCGAGGATTCGATGCTTATCACCAAAAATGAATATTAGGTCGTCTTAATAGGATTGAGTTTGTATGTAGCGATAGCATACCTTAAGTCCGCTTATCCAAGTGTGTGAAATAAACACTTGAATTTTGGTCTTGGATAGGCTTAATACTACAGGCATTGCCTCGCCTCTTACATGAAAGTCGATGAGTTTGCCCAGATTGCGGCCAGTTTTAGACTAAACTGTGTTTAAAAATGTGCCACAAAGTGCTACACAGCAGCTTAAGATATAAGTCTGCTAATACAGGCTGCTGTTTAGTTCATGCATTATTTTCACTTTATCCTATTCATCATTCAACCTGTCAACATTTGGTTATGGGGGCTTTTCGAAAGTGAAAGCATTTAAAAAGTGGAAGAAAAACAAAAAGTTTCTTGAAATTATTTTTTCCTTTTTTTTTGTTGTTATCTTGAAATATATTTTTTAAATATTCTCTAACGTAAGTGCATCGGTCTCGTTTGCAGCAAGATTTCCAATTGAGGGACTTCAAGATAAGTAGAACTACGGCTCGATAATCAAAGGTCGCGGCAAAGTCAAACTACAAAATCGCGTAACATTTGAAAACAATGCAGGCTTAAATGAACATACAATCACTCATCAAAATTACATTAATGATAAGCCGTAGTAATGACGGCCATCTTGCTACTGCTAAAATGGCCGAAGAAAGTACTTCGTATGCTATTGTAAGTGCAAAGGAAGATGCGAAGGCTAACTAACCCATAAAGTCACGTTGCCAAAGTAAACGGAATAATTTACATGATGTAAAGATGGTGGATGGATGGTCGCAATTCAATGCAATCTGTCAACATCAATATCATATTAACAGACCGTAGGTTCGAGGATCGTAACCTTTCCCTGCTGCTATCATGATGTTGACAGATTGAAATGCTTTATTAAAAGGCCAAACGTAAAAGCAAGAATAAGAATAGGATAGAAAGCGAAAGCAGTCAGTGAATTATAAAACGCAATACATTAGAAAAGTCGCATCTTCAACTATTATAATATGTAGGAATTGTCGTATGTTGGGCAACATAAACTATTTGACATTGTTTGTGGCATCATTTCATTGATGTTTGATAAAAATGTCAATTATTTATCAAAATGGTTATCTTTCAGTGTCGGATTTTGTGTGTGTGAATGTCAGTTGTTTTGCCTTGAAATATTCTATGAAGACATCTCGTGCTCGACATAGATGCCAACTCTCAGCTCTCTCTCTCATTTCGGTTTTTGTGAACGAGGCGGACGGACCGATGGACAAAGAGGCAGCCGCCTCTAGAACGATGAGCTTATTTTATCAGTCTAATAATGTTTATGTCTGCGCAATACAAACGGATTGACAAGCTTAGTATACCTTCATGTTTTACTAGTTGGTATATAAGAGAAAAGGTCACGACTGTTTTTTTTTTTTTATTACGCTTTTCTTCGAGAGGATTTTATTTCCTTTTTATAGCTATTTTTAGACAGCAGCCTAACGATCTTAATGTCATATCAGATGTTAACATTAAAACGTAATGCATTAAAATGATAGTAGAATGAAATGCGAATATAAATCCGATTGATACGATTTAAATACTAAAGAAGCATAGCTGAGAAACGAATACAACGATTAAGTGAGAAATTCCAAGAGAGCCCATCTACAACACACTGGAAGCGTATTTTTGTACATTAACCGTTAAATGCATGAATTTTTATTTTTAATGAGTAAAATTTGAAATCAACCGGGACTGGGTGCAGCTAATGGGAAAGAAAGAAATACAAAGGAAAAAAGAAAAAACAATCACATAAGAATTTTTCTTCAATTTTCAAAAACATCATCATGAACAATCACTCTGTTCAATTTTTACATATCTACTGCGTACATTAACAGAATACTTCAAACATAAATAATAATAGCTCGCATTACGTTGCAAAACATGGAAATCCATGAAATGATTATTTTTAGAGTTTAAACATAAACGAACATTGACTTCGCTACACGACTACTGTGTGGTAGCCGTACATAGTCGAATTTTACACCTCAATCTGTTTGAAACTGTAACAACGATGAGCGACCGTGAGCCGTCTTTTCGTGCAGCCATAGGCCGCAAAGAATAAGATGATCCTCTAGGTTTTTCAGCCCGTAAATGCCCTAAGGCCTTACGGGCTGAGCCTTTACTAGGCCGACCTCTTTTATTGTCATCTTTACGAGCTGCTGCAATGCCACCGACCAAGATTCGGTGTTCGGTTGTTTGGAATGCCCTTCGCAATGGCGTTTTTTTCCAGAAGTATCCACGAATTTAATACGGCAAAGTCGAATAGATGATAGAACAGACAGAGCTACCATTTGTCTAAGTAGTTAACCATCAAGTTCACTCTTCCCATGTGCATATTATTAAACTCTTGCATTCGTTTTGGGCAACAAATATCGATCATTTCCTTTAATCGCTTGTCATATCAACAGAGATTGACAATAAAGTAGTAAACCTTGTTCTTTTTCCGCACCGTCGCCGACATTTCGGCCACGTCATCATGGTAAGAAACTATTTCCACATAAGTTCGCCTAGGGCTAATCTATTTTGTTGTAGCTTTTCATAAATAGTACGCCAGAGGCAATGATATGCAAAAATGATCGAAAAACATTAAATAATTCCTCATTCTTAGTATCGCTCAAGCTAATCGTAAAACGACATTATTGGTGACTATCAAATCTGGCACATCTGCAGGTCTATTTCGTTTGTCTTCTTGTCCAGCATACACTTTGAAACGGTGTGCGTAACCCATGAGACTACATAAATCAAATCATTTGTGGCTCAGACTTGTGGGGCTTATTTGGGAAATGTTGTTTCAGGGAACGATCTATTTTTGTTGAACACATTCTTGTTCTTGTCTACTGAGAGGTGTTGGTCCATGCGAAAAGATGGACATATTTCACTAGGTCGGATCTTGTGTAAGCGAGCACGATTTGGATAAGTCTCTCGGAACATGTTTTTCATAATACACATATATATATATAAAATCGTCAGCTCATACGCAATTATTGTGAATATTATTCAGTACCTTTGCCGATATATAATTATTAAAACAACAACAACAACTCAATTAATTAAAAAACACTACAACATTATGAAAGTAATAGTGAATGTTCTCGCAAAATAACTTTAGGATTATTGATTGGAGTTATGGACTTATTATGGACTATTGGACTTATCGGTAGAACCGATTTTTCGTATTCACGTTTTTTTACATCACAAAAAATCTAAATTTTTCTTGCATAAATTTATCATTGTATGCATAAATATAAATATTATTCGTTAGTCTCTTATCTTGTTTCTATCCAAAAACAATTTTTCCTGTATGTTTTTATTACCTTTTACATAAATAATCGCAATTCGTAACACCCGCCGATATAAAAATGTACTCAGATAGCGCAGCAACAATGCAAACTGTCACTGATAAAGAAATATACCGTGAAAGATTCTAGTTGCGCTCGGAAATGATAAAATCGTCTTGGTGAAAGTAGTATTAAAAACAAACAAGTAAGAAAATTTTATGCGGTCGTGAACGTATCTTCCACACCCACCACAGTTATCCGAAGAAAAAATAACGAAAAAAGTAAAGAAAGTAAATTTTTAATACTCTATAGTATGGAGTGGGTGCGGCTGATCTTGCTATTTTTAAAATAAAAGTTTTTCTCGTATAGACGAGTGGGCGTTGCAGGCGTGTCCTCTGAAAAATTTAGCTCACTTCCAAATTCTTTTGCAACTTTGTAGGCGATATCTCCATTTTTACTAATGGGAGCATATCTATTACTGATCCTACACAATTGGGCAGAGGAAGGGATGGACGCACGAACAGACGGACACGGTTTTGTGCATTCCACATTTGAAACTGGCCAAGAATTTATATACTTTATGGCGTTTTGAAGCTTGTTTCTGCGCACTATAGAAATATTGAAAATAAAAATTAATTTCTGATCCCCTATAATATTGGGTAGGCGGGGTCATTTTGCTCCAATTTCATACAGGTACTATAACATCGCCTATAGAACATACATCAATTTTTTTTTTTTGCACATTTTTCTGCTATAGCCTATGAATGACGAACGGAAAATCAATCTTTTATGCCTTTGAAAAAACAAAGGTGTTCTTAGTTTACGTGGTACTGTAGACAGCTTTTTCAACTGACCCATTTGACCCATTTTCAGTACCAATCTACGTGCAAGAACTTTCAATGCTTCTGCCAATTTTGAAGGCGACTCTTTAATTTTTGCGTCGGGAAGAATGTTTAGAACAGACATTACACCGACGGAAACCGGACATACGTACATGCTTTAATGTATTTGCTTTCTATGATCTCTGATGCTTCTTTCTCGTCGGCGCAAAGGTTTTGACAAAATTAATATATCCCTCATCCTTCGGTGATGGGTATAAAAATACCAAGCTGCGTAAAGAGATATGGGGTTTTAAACATGTGCTGCAGTGCTACGTCAATGCGTATTTAAGGATTAAATTACATTCGATGATAGCGAGTGTAAAAGAACTGACTTTATATGGTCTATTGTCTATGGCACGTATTTTTAAGTTTAACGAACGGAATACTAAAACTGGACAGACAGAGTATGATGATGGCAGATATCGAGTGCCACATTGGGACGCATTTAAGACTTTTCTTTTATCCCTATCACCGAAGGCTGAGGGGTATTTTCATTTTGTCAAAACATCTGCAATGCCCCGAAGGAAGCTTCAGAGGTCCCGCAAAGTATATATATTCTTCAAATATTGAATCGATTTAAATCTGTCCGTCTGTCCGGTTGTCCATCTGTGTAATGTCTGTTGTAAACATTCTCTTGGACCCAAAAATGAAGCGATCGACTTCAATTTTGGCAGAAACATTGGACGATCTTGGATGCAGGTTGGTATTGAAAATGGGCCAAATCGGTCGAAGGACACGCCTAATGTAACAAGCAAATTAAGAAGACTTGTTTCTCAAAAGGAAGGGAATGTTTGTTTTTTGTTTATTACTCATAAACAACAGTAGATAAACCTACATAGATTTGAACGTATATTCTATGCACGATGTTGAAGTGCCTGTATCAAATTGGAAAAAAATTGATCACGCCTACCCAATATTATCGTGTATCGAAATTTAATTTTTCTTTCAATACCTTTGTAAAGCACACAAGTGAGTTTAAAAATCCCATAAAATGTATAAATTCTTGGCCAGTCTCAAATTCGGAATGTACCTAAGCATGTCCGTTCGTCTGTCCGTTGGGCAATGGGTATAAAAGATTCGATCACGACCGAATATCATTTTCTTAATTCTTTTATGTATAAACCAACATGACTGGCTAAACAATTTTACTTCTTTTTACCTTTTTTTTTACCTAATGTTTATTTGCACTTTAGTGGCAGTATCACATTATTTATTCCCCCAATAGATTCACATATTTATCAGAGTCTTATAATCAATACATAACATAAGTATGTACTTGTATGTGATAAAAATTTATTTATCTTTTGTATTCACGGCAGGGGGCACATTACATTTTTTAAATGTTTACAAAGCATTGAAATATTGTTCAAAGACCCCAAGAAGTTCGTATATCCGCGAGTAACTTAATCGATTTTTTTCATATCTACTGTTGAGTTTACGATTATGGCTTCGAAGTTTTGCCTAGAGAAGGAACGAAAATATTTTATTTTTCTTATCGGGCAAAAACTCAAAACTTAACTAAAACATGCCATAAATGCGAACATTAATTAGTAAAAATTAATAATTTGTGTTTATTTGCATATATATGTGATCCATATATGTAATTTTTTTTTTTTTTATGGGCGAGAATGAAATTAATTGTTCAGAAACTTCGAAATTTGTTAAATAGATGATATTGGGGCACCCAGAAGAACTTCTTTTTATACCCATCACCGAAGGATGCAATCGTCCTAGGAACGTCTAGAAGGACACATCAGAGACCCAATAAAGTTTTGTATTCTTGATCAATATCATGTTCCCAAGAGGTTTAAACATGTCCATCTGTCCAGCTATCCATTTGTCTCCCTGTGTGTCTGTCCGTCTGTACATTGTCTTTTGTAAACATTCTCCTAGCCGCAAAAGTGAAGCTATGGACTCCAAATTTGGTAGAAATATTGGAAGCATTAGAAACAGGTAGGTATTGAAAATAGGCAAAATCACTCAAAGGACACACACACAGCAACATATAAACTAAGAACACCTCTGTTCTTCAAAACAAATCAAAAATTGGTGATTTGCTCTTTACTCATAAACTATGGCAGATAAATGTTTCATGGACGATACTGTAGTGCCTCTGGAAAATGTTGACCACGCCTACCCAATATTATAATGCATCAAAATTTTATATTTTTCTCAATATCTTTATAGCGCGCAGAAACAAGCTTCAAAAATCCGATAAAGTAAATAAATCCTTGGTCACTTGCAAATTTGTAATGCCTCTAAACATGTTCGTCTGTCCACCTGTCTGTCTGAATTTGGAAATGAGTTAAACCTTTCCAAGGACACACCCACATGGCTGTGCGACCAAAAATTTTTATTTTGAAAATTGAAAAAATCACCCGCGTCCGCTCCATATTATGGAGCATGAAAATTTAGTTCTTTGACGTTTTTTTGCCTTCTTTAGAGTAACGGTGAACGGTATAAAAAATTCGATCACGAGCGAACATAATTTCCTTACTTGTTTATGTTCCCATAGTCCTCATTACTCCTTAGACAAATGATTGAAGTAGACTTGTACCGGCAGGAAGCCAATCCATTCAACAAGAAAAAAAAAAAAAAACTTTTTTTTTAGTTTACGCAATTAGTTTTGAATACTTAATCTGTTATAAGAGTAACTAGATAAGTGATTTAAAAGATTGCAAATATTATCCTAACGTAGGTAAGGAAAAATTTCTATTTGTTTTAAAATTCAAGCACACAATTTAAATATAATACACAAACAGATATTTGTGTGTGTGTGAATGCGTGCATGAATGCATGAGGAATGGCGTAGAAATATTAACAAATCCATATAACACATAAAAAAGCAAAAAAATGCAAAGTGACACTTGATACTGGGTGGTTAAGAGTGACAAGTAAAAAAGCTATTGCATAAATGCCTTAAAGCGAATCCTGGATAACGACCGTTAAAGTAAGCTACACAGAAATGCTTTAACACTTGGATTAGATTAAGTCAGAGCGACTCTCGTAAGCGACAGTTTGTATGTAATTCGAATAAATATTTATGAAAATAAATTTCAAATTTATCTGTCCCGATGATTGTGGATGATGTTCAGCTTTTAATCAAGCCCATTAGTGATCTTCTGATTGTTCGTTAAAACGGTCGCAAAATTAACAAAACATGTTTCAAGTTTGTCGCTTGCAGTTGCAATTTTCGAAACTGAATGAGAATTATTCCAAGAAGAGACCTTCGTGGAGCAAAGAAGACGAGTGCACGGCTATTCGAGCGCAGTGTTATCCTCTTGCAATGTAATGAACACCAAAAATGAGTGCAACACATCTTTTAGGTCGCCGTACGGATTACCTACACAATAATAATGAATCACCAAAAATAGTCTTGTGACAGGCGAGGGCATAACGAATGCTTTCATGAACCACGTATCGGTTTTCAACAGTTTCTTTATAGCTTTTGTAGTGTTTTCAAGTGACATTGACGCGGAAGCACTTTATAGCCCAAGCTTGAGAAATGCTCTGCTGCAGAATTCCTCTACTAAATGGTTTCTTTAAACGATGAGCCGTGGGCTTAAATAGCTCATCGCTTTTTATCCAAGTTCTTAAAATAATTAATGAATGAGTTTGACACTGTGATTGTATATATATATATGCAATGAGTTTGTTTGTATGTGTATAGAATGTAATTCAATGTATATAAGCAATCTGTATATGTATTTTGAAAATAAATTTACAAAATATTTATTTAACGGCAGACAGATGAAATTTGAACCCATGAGCAATGAGATGTTCGACATGATCCTTTGCCTACTCGGCTACTCATGCGGATATATATTGTGGCGAAACATCGCTCTATGGCACAGTAACTTTATGCTTCATATTTTTTTTATTATAAATCTTAAAATTCATTTCCATTTAAAAAAATAACGACGTAGAGGAGAGACATGCCGGCAAATCTTTTGTATTTTTTACGCCATCCGTCGGATCCCTGATCAATGTTATCACGCGTCACAAAAGCCATAACCTAGATAGCATGCATATCTTCCTGCCCTTCATAATAGGAGAAAGAGCAGTACAGTGACTATGTATTTGTTGTTTTTGTTTTTTTTTTTGTAATGGTGGTTGGGATGCTGGTGTTCAAAGTGTTGATCTTTGTGTTGGTAGTGGTGTTGGGGAGGATGGCGTTGATGTTTTATACATTCTTATATGCTCCGTTTAAGATAAAATTCAATTGTGTGCACAGGCACTTGCTAGTCTATCCGGTTATGGTTATGATATATTGTAGTACTATGGTTAGGCTAAGAAGAAAAATGAGTGAAAGACATTTACTGCAGAACACAAAAACATAAAATAATGAACAATAGTTTCATTGAAAGTTTCTTTCCATACAAGTATTATCCTATCGTCGATAAAACTTTAATGTTTGCCTTCAATGTTTGCCTTAAAGATATTTTCTTATATTGCTAACTGGACATTATGGTAACACAGTAAGCTTTTGTTTTTCCCTTGTGTTTTTAATCACTTACTCAATTACCTAATAGTTATTAATTTTCTAAACTAAAAAAACATTATTTGCTTATATTACAATTACTTTGTATTCCAATCATGTAACGAGTATGAGAAAATTTTTGCTCACCGGAAATTGTTATTGCATGCAATTTTATTAAAAACGAAAAAAAAAAAAAAAAAAAATTTTCTTACAAAACTCTTTATAGGGAATTGTCAGTTTAATTAATTGCATGATAAAAATTTCTTATTAAGTAGGAAAAGGTAGGTTGGTAGATAAACAGACAGATAGTTAGCTAATATGACACGCAACTAAATGTAACATATTTTTTTTTTTTAACTGAGATTTAATAATGTATAATTTTTAATAACTTCTTCTTCTTCTTCGTATGCCTTCACAATGAAGTGATAAAATGGGAAGACGAGATTATATATGTTTTTGAAAATTCCTTTTTTTTCTTTCTCCTCTCTTTCTTATTTATCAGAGGTCATAAATTTTCATTTATGTAAATTCTTTTCACATGCTCGTGTGTTCGTGTTATTATCGTTGTGTTCTCATGTGTCTTGTGCGGCATTCTTCGAACATATGTTGCGAAACATAAGGACATCATAAAGATATTGCATAATATAACATAATCGTCCTTATTGCTTGCTCCCTCTGCTCTCACTTGTTGCCATCCGCTTTGATTTATAATAATGTATAATAAACAATTAAAATTATTTATGATATTATTTACAATGACTCGAGAATTGATTATAAAATTTTAGAAATTACGTCAATTGAAACCATTTTTCGATATAAGATCTCTTTCGTTAAGCTCGTTCTGCACTGGACTATGTTTTCAATAATTTGTGGCAAGTCAACATAACCCGGCAAAGGTCATTCATTAATCTTCATTTTTATCTGGTCCACTAATCAGCCAATTTTTCGGCGCATACTAACTAATTTTATATAAGCTTTCGCTTGTCACTTCACTTTGGCAAATACGTGAACCCTTAAAGACCAAGTTGTGGAAACTGTTTTTTCTTTTCTAAATTTTTATAGTCCGATAAATACTATTACTGCTCGGCTACTAATCCAATAATCGATGTTTGACTAACTAAAGCAATGTTTCTTTTGCATAACTCTCGATGGCTCGTCTGTCGATAATCTTTACGCTTCTCTTAGAATAAAAAATACTTGAGGAATTTCTTTGGCTTTGATAAGCTTTGTAGTCAAGTTCAATCCGACAGCACATCCCAACTCTGTCACCTATTCTAATTTTTCCTTCCCTACACGCGCACATGCAAGTTGAGCTTGTTTCAAGGTCTGTTATGAAAGTATGTTATGAACGGAAATCCTTCTTAGGTATAATTTGATATGTTTTTGGACTGATTGCCGGGTCAATTTATTGATTAATTAAAACCATATTAATATTATATGGGTATTAAGCAAGCTTTCAGATGATAATCATTCCCAAATTATTCCCAAAAATCAAGCACCTTTGTACTAAGTTTTGAGTGGATTAAGTGAAAGCAAACGAGGCATGCATTGCCGTAACGTAACGAAGACTTGTACGTTGTCTAAAAATTTGTTTATTACGGCGGCATTTCTTAATGAAATCGCATCATATTCTAGACCGAACTTGGTCTGAGTGACTAACAATTTTTATGCATGCTTAGCATGACATGTTAGTTTTTAAAAAAGCGAAGATGAGTGCAAAAGATACATGAGTAGTTAGTAAGAAAGATATTGACTTGCAATCTTTAAGAAAATTATAAACATTTCTTTTAAATTTATTTAAAAAAAAAAAAAAAAAAAATTACGTCTAACTGATTGAATATTAAACGTGTGAAGCACAGATATGCTATTGGTAAGTCATAGGAAACAGTATTAGGTGCGTATAGGTTTCTGATTTAATCCTCATATAAATGACAATTCCAAGCTTAGGAGAGATTGCTTGTTAATATTGCGAGTTAATAAATTATCTACAACTGTGAGGCTCGCTAGACAATCTCTTATGCAAACGACGTATTACAGAAGGTATTAATTTATTAAAATCGGTAATCATATTGAGTGAATGATTGTTAGGCGAATATTTTCGAATTTGAAAATGGATAAAGGAACGGGCCGACGAATATATATTGATGTAGAGGCAGTAACTCAAGAATGCATTTAGCAAATCGTAATCGTAAGATTGTCGTACTTACAACACATATATGCTTCAGTATATAAACAGTTATATGCTGTAAAGACCATAATAATGTCAAAGAGTAGCGCAATTTAAACAACACTCTATAAACGGTGATTTATTTCATAATTTGGACAAAGTGTTCACTGAAGTATTTAACTAAGTATTTGAAGGCTTATCTAACTTTGTTATGAATGAAAAACAATTCTTCATACATACGGATGTGAGAAAAATCACAGCTGATTTCTTTATGTATTTCTTTATGTATTAATATTTGTATGTATGTATGTATGTATATATATATTTATGTATATGTATGCATGTATATTTCATAGAAAATTATTAATAGCATTGAACGTTTCTATACATATATATTAATCATAACATTATTATATATAATATAGACTATTACATGTCACTCAATAAGTCTCGGGTGTGACGCATATATGGCTGCACTATTGACAGACCCACATGATTTCTAGATACTACGGATATTCAAATGGAGATTGTCGCAATTCCATGACATTTTGACAGTTAATTTACAAATAACAGCAGCTTTAGCGAACTTCGTTTATTAATTAAATGTGTGTGTGTTTTAATGAGAAAACTTACGTTCATATATAGGGAATGGGTGGAAAGATGTTATGGCGACTATTGTCTGTAGATAAGTCATATTTGTGGGTGGCTTGCTAATTCACAAACAACAACAAAGTCGTAGAGATACCGATGCTACTGAATGCTCAGGTCGTTCCAATTTGACAGCTGTTCCAAAGAATACACAAGAAGAAGCGCACAAAATCATTTTGGAAGACGGAAAAGTGAAGCTGCTTGAGATAGTTGACACCTTAAAGATGTCAAAATATAGTTTATTTACTATTTACCATAAGCATGAGCCAGTGTATTTACGTGTATGTCCATGAGGAAGCTCTGTTTGAAGTGCGGGCCGCCATTGTTCACTTTTGACAATATTGTGTTGATGACTTAGACAAAACAAAAACGATTCTTTCATGCAATGAAACGCGGATTCATCACTACACTCCAGAGCCAAGTGGACACTCAGCCAAGTGGGCAGCAAATATAGTGCCACTAAAGTCACTGTAACCTGTAAACTAATGGTCATAATGTCATGACATACCGACGTGTATCGTTTGAAGCTTTGTATTATCCAGGAATCGCATGGGTCTGTCAACAGTGTTGCCACATGTGTGACATATAGACATCAATCACAGTCAAGCAAAATCTATCTATCTTTTCTGTTTGTTTATATAGTTTAGGGAAGGATGTTTTGTCTCCACACTTAGATATGTGAAAATAATCAAAAGAATTTTACAGATGGAAGTCCTTGAGACGGTTATTTTGTTAATGTTGAAGTTAGGATCGACTCCTCCAGTGGTTAAATAAATAAGTAAAACCTTATTGAAGTAACATTAGGACTGACTTAACGATTGGAACGGGAGAAGTTCTTTGTGGCAGTCAATCATTTTCGAGACGATTCACAATTCACAAGAAATTCCTTCAATTGTAGTACTCTTCGCCAAAGCGTAAGATTACGGCGGACTTTGGTCTTCTCAAATATAAAAAAGTTGAACTAAATTAAGTCTAGTGTAGACCACGCCTGTGGATTCATTTTTTTGAAACAAGTAATAACATTGTAGTTGGGCAAAACCACTCTTTAACAACATCAAAAATTACCCATTATTTGTTCGTGCAAAGGCATACCTTTCATGAAAGCCCACATATTGGAGGCTGGCCCAAAATGTCATATGACGTAATCCAAATTTAGTAAACTTTTTTTACTTCCCAAAAATGTTATTATATTTCAGTGTCCGTTATAGAAAACCCACAAAAATAGACCCATGTGATCCAAACACCCTACTGTTTATTTAGTTGGATCAATTTTCGTCATAAAATATTACAAATTAAACCTTTTTCTGAGGAGCTTACTATTCACGCGAAATGTTATATGGAATAGGGTCCGAGATATGGACCCATGTGCTTCAAATTTGGTCCACTTAATTTTTATGTTTAATTTTTATTGTGAATAAATTTTCATTAGAAAACATATCATAGGCCATTTGTCATATAATGGTCATGAGAAACCTTTTATGCGGTGGTATCCAAAAATTAGACATACGTCATCCAAATTTGCTAAGGTTGATTTCTTTGTTACTTGCCACTTATAAACTAACTTCATTATGAAATATTACGAAACCTTTTTACCACGTACACGTTCCGCTTCCGTAGGAACGTGCATCTAAGAGGGGGGGCTCAAAAAATTACCCCAGCCGAATCAAATTTTTTGTACCAATTTAGAATGACATAATACTATTACATAACGAGTTTTATAAAAAACATGTTGCACCTTACAATTTTTGAGGAGTGGTCAGGCTTAGATCGGGTTAGAAGACGATTGGGTATAATAGAAGGTTAAACCCTTCTGGGTTCGCACAAACTTCATCTACCTCCAGTGATATAAGGTATAACTAAATAACGGACAAGTCTTTAACATTCGCTTAATAATTATTTGCGGAAAAAATATATAATTTTTTTGAGCGCTGACCAGTGTATCCAAGTAACTTGGTCTGCTTTTCATTAGTATTGGGATTAAACTTTATGTAAACAAAAACAAATTGCTATCAAAACTTCAAATGAAAGCTTTAAACACTTGGATCGAGTAATTTTTAATGAGTAGAAGAACCCTTCAAGACCCATTTAGGCGAAAAGTTGAACTCTTGAACTCATAAATATTTCATCAAATCGAACTGCAATCTTGATTAGCATAATCGTTTAAAATTAACTACATGATTTTATTGTCATCGGTAGGGCTCTTTTGGAATGTCTGTCGCAAACAGCTTCACCACACATTGTAGGCGAACCTAACTGCGTTCTTTCGATTTATTTAAGTGTTAAAAGATGTTTTCGATTTTTTAGAATCAAGCCACACTACAGAGTAAGTAAGATAATGTCGCATTCTCCGTTTCCCTTAGATTTATAAAGAGACTTGAAACTCTTCAATTTCATTTAACATTAATTGCTTGTTTTTTTATCGCCTTCGGTTGGTTTCTCCGACCAATTATCGCATGACTTGCATCATAAAAATAAATTAATCGTCTTCAATTTCTATCATGAGAGAATGTTCATGCTCTGTGAAATGTTAAAATGTTTCGCAGATTCTCTTACTACCTACAACGAGATGAGTATCTCAAAATCCGATGGATTTTCTTTGACAATTGAAAATTGATTTTCTTAGGATGTTATACATGTTAGCACATGTCTCATATATCAGCGAACATGTTGACTTAGATGACTTAGATGACGGGCTTCAATTGTTTACGATTTGTTAATGTGCATTTTCACATTAAAAACGCCTCAAAGTGACACGATCTTGTCGGCTGAATCACGCATCATCTCATCGCGTACAGTTTATTAAATTTATCTTGCAAAAAAATACTATGGTGTCAGTGGTCGCATACTATTGCGTCTTTTCAAATTTAAATTAAAAAATATTAGTTGATACGAAACGTTACAGTGCAGACTGTTTCGTCGTATAATGAACGTTGAATTTTCACACATGTTTTTGGGTAAACTATTTTAATAAAATTTCTACCATATCAGAAGCATTATCATTGCTTGTGAACATGTGTTGTTTAGCAATAATTTCTTTTTTTTGTTCTTTTTTTTATCTTCTCTAGTTAAGCAAAACCACACACAAAAAACCCCAAAAAAAATAAAAGGGAATGTTGAAGTTTGTCAATGCAGAAGAAGTGTGTGATAAAAATCTTTTTCATCAAATATTTTTCGGAAATTATTATTATTTATGAAAGCAAGAAAAACAAGGAAAACTATTAAATTCATTAAAACTCTTTCGCAAAGTTTTGAAAGATTTCTTCTGCAGACCAGTTTAGCAGGGCTGGTACTTTTCGTTCGGTTTGAGAAATTATAATGATACCTTGATGAATAAGTGCTGGATCTATGTACAAAGGTTCCTTTTTTTTTTTTTTTGGTAAAATTCCATTTCATTCATCATTATAAACCTTCAGCCTACATAAGTGATACAATCAGTTCAAGATTTTTCCAATGCGACTCTCAGAATACACTTTTGTTTACACAATCAAATCACCATTTGATCTAAGTTTGCTTCCGAAATAGATAGCGATCGCTGAGGTTTAAATTCGGAGCTTACGATGGATGTGCTAGTAATTCGAATTTTAACCTATAGAATTATGCCATCGACTTGGGAACTCTTGTACTTACTTCACTGTGAGTCGAATAACGCCTGTCACTTCACATTTCGATTATCGACACTGCCTTTACCATTATCGGTATCCGTATGAGTTCATTTATAATTAGTAACGCGTCCGATAAATTAGTGCTATAACATTTTTGAAATCTGTGCGGACTTCAAATAGTATTTTTTTTAACGGACTGGACACTGCATGGGACCAGCAGAACCGAACTTACTGCATCTCGCAAACAAATCATCGAAATGACATGAGTAACCTTTCAGGATTAGCATTTTTTCAAAATATGTTTTTCTGTCAGAGACGACGGCTATGGGCCAGTCGCGGGACTTATTGATCGATGTGTGGAAACTATTATATATTCCTTTGGAATATTATGCCTTTCTATCCCTTGCCAAGGAATGCAGGCGTATTAACTCTGCTACACCATTCAAACTTCAATTCAGAAAACGTACCCTAAATGGTACATTATGTATGTATATACTTGCTCAAGGTAACATGTCGCATTTACCGGATCATCAATTGATCCGATTATAAAAGTCGTAAATATTGAAAAATAAAGTTCAAACTTGACTTGTGCAATTGGAAAATGACTGCGACTCGCTTACGCATACATTCGCAGTCGTTGAAAAATAGAGAAGAGGTTTAAAAACCTAAAATTTCATTCTGAAATTTTGTACAAATTTTCACTAAACTACTAACCACAAATTTTTGATTCTTTAACCGATATGCGCCCACACAAATTAAAAAATATTTTTAAAATTTATATTGGATGTATGTTTGGATGTGTGTGTGTGTGTGCAGTGGTGGATATTAAAAATTCGTTTGAAGACACGTATGTACTGCTTTTTTATTTATTATTGATACGAATACGCAAAAACTTTAATGGGAAAGCAACGCTTTGAAATTTACAATCATTTGACATAATTACCCGACATAACTGTCATAGGAAATTATAAATTTCTATTCATCGACTTGCATGCATATATATGAGCATGTTTTTCTTTACAATTTATTTAACCGATAATTGTGGAAAATTACATGAAAATTACTTCAATAATCGAAAGCATTGCACTGTCAACGTATCGTCCGAATGTGGTTGCTTCTCTTGATAAACTCTACGCTACATAGGAATTAGAGTGACAGCAATTTCTAAATTTCTAAAATTATTGCCTTTGTTTATTTGCTCAAAAAGTTTTTGGAGCTTACATTTCATCTGCTTTTCAATTATTGGACTAAAGATTGACAGGTATGTACACAAATGAAATTTCACTCTTTTTTTCTTTTTCATGTTCAACTTTTCAAAATTTCAATACATCTCATATGTACAAGGTGTGTTCGAAATAAAAGGTGACTTTTCAAATTTTGTGGACTATCTACAAGCGAGTTTTGCATTGTTTTTTTTTTTGTTTTGCTGGTACACATGTCCCTAATATACGTTGACATTGTCATCCATTTTGCGCTTTTAGTTTGTTTTTGACAGATATAAAGAGAAGGCGTGTTTTGGCATGCCTGGCGATTTCTTGCTATCGAGTAAAATGGATCCAAGGATGTGTATTAAATTTTGTGGGGAAACCAACTAATTGAGACTGTGGCATTTGGCGACGCTACTTTGAAAAGAAAAATGTTAATAAGTGAGAAAAGCTCTTCACAGACGGCCGAGATGTTAATCACGATGCCCGCCCTTGCAAGATCCAGCATGTCAACAACCGGTGAAAACTTTGAAGAAGTGAAAAAACTGTTATAGAGAATAGTCGGATCACTATTAGGGAAGTTGCTGAGGATGCCGGCCTATAGGTTGGCCCGGTTGTTTTGGACGTTGAACGTGCGGCAGGAAGTTTATTCTGAAATTATTATATTTTGACTTTGCTTGTTTATAGTATTTGGGCCAAGGACAAAACCACGTAATCATGCTTCAGCCGTCGGATTTGGCCCCTTTCGCCGTTTCCCAAAACTGAAAATAACCAGATAAAGATCGCATCACCGGAACACATCAAGGCTATGCCGAAAAGCGCGTAGTAGAAGTGCTGGCACAAGTGTATCGTATCTAAGGGGGATTACTTTGAAGAGATGAACAAACAAATGTATATCGAGAAAAATGAAAAGTCACACTCTTTTTCGAGCACACCCCGTACAAGAAAATAGTGAGAAAAAAATTCAAATAATGTTAATTTTATAAATAATTCTTTGGAAAACATTTTTTGCTTATTCTTTACGCTATACAATATAAACAAGTACGCAGCCAAGTCAGAAGTACGGTAAACCCTTGATTTAAGAATAAAATATTAATTCTCTTAATGTGTAGCTTAAACTGAATGTGTAGGTTAACTAATACCACAGCGAACATCCTCGATGATTATAAACGACATTGTCTTAAGTCACACATTAAGAGATTTCTTATTTTATTATTACAAGAAATAAAAATGATTTCATGATTTGATAATAGATCATATCAAAATAACAAATTTATGAATTAGATCAGTGAGTATATTATAATACATATATATGGTACCATGATCGTTGTCGTAAAGATTTTTTTAATAACTTTAATTCTACTTGATTTTAGTTTGTGATTTAAATATAAATTTAAAAATGATCTCCCTACGTGTATCATAAGTGATAGCTAAACAATATCGATAACGCTATAACTTCAAATATTGCATGCGATTAAAATCACTAATTATTAATCTTAAAGTTAAAAGATGATCTCCCTACGTGTATCATAAGTGATAGCAAAACAGTATCGATAATACTATCACTTAAAATATTGCATGCGATTGAGGTCACTAATCATTAATCTTAAAGCCTAGAAATGATTTCCATTGTTAGCAAAATGATAGGGAAAAATTTTGCAATGCCACCAACGGCATCATAGCCGATAAGAGAAGACATTTTCTTCCTATCATTAATTATATGATGATTGATATCACTAAAAATAACGTATGAGAATTATCGTAAGTGATAATTCCAACGATACTAAAAGGATACTATCGCTATTGATGAATAGCACTAATGATACACAATTAATGATATCATTAACAATATCATAAGTGATATTATTGAAGACGTTAGTGACCCATATTTTGCTATGCTTACATAAAACAAATCTCTTTTATAAATTTATGCATGAAGTGCAATATACGGTTCGGCATTAGTCGTGTTGTTAACATCAATTTCATTTTATTTATTTATTTATTTTGCATATTCATAAATTCATAAATATTCATAGCATGATGTAGGCGAATGTAACTGATTATCCATGTGTAGTAGATTATTATGAAATTACACAAGTAATTGAGTAATTTGTAACAAGAGGTGGTAGCATCTGAACTTTTAATCGACAGACATGAGTTCGACTGATGTGTGCACCGAAAAAAAAAGAAGAATTTGCTCATTTAAGCAGAAATAAATTAATGTAAACATTACTATCTCATCCATAGGAAAAATGAATATATTCAATGCATACATTATAGCATACATATGGTGTGTATAGATTTACACATGTCTGCATAAATCATCCAGCTTGTTCAAAAGTACGCTTAGTTTCTTATTCGAATTGTAACTGATAGTAATAGGAGAACGCATGCATATAGCAGGACTTTGACTTTATTTTCTTTTCAACGTCTGTTTTGTTGTAGTGGCTATGCTCAAGCCAGATAAAATAAAATTTCAATTTACTTGGTTCTGAGCATATCAATCAAACATCAAGTATCAATATAGGAAATGTAATACTTGTAGAAAGTTTGGAATTCTCTGCTTAGTGTGGCAAATACTTCACAACCCAAACAAAGGAAAATGGAGTTCAATCGAAAGCATAGGATTTTTATATATAAAACAAGCATTTCGTCTTGTTTCTCTTGCCGATAAGTTGTGATAGAGAGAGGCTCGTCAAATTTTACCTCAATATCTGGAGAGAGAGAGAGAGAGAGAGTGAGAGGGAGGGAGAGAGAGGCAGAGAGACAGAGAGAGGGAGAGAGAGAGAGAGAGAGAGAGAGAGAGAGAGAGTGAGAGGGAGGGAGGGAGAGGCAGAGAGACAGGGAGAGGGAGAGAGAGAGAGAGAGAGAGAGCGACTACAGTTTCTGAATAACGGTATTACCATAATATATTTTTTTTGTCCGGAGGTCATGAGATTATCAGATTTACTTTGCGAAATTTAAAGGGTCGCACTCCAAAAGTGCGATTCAACCCTTACATGTCTGTTGAAATGGCTGTTACCTCAGGTGTTCCTCTGTGTAACCATTTGAGCTCCTCCTTTTTATTCTGTTTACGAACGACCTCCCGTCCGATATGAATGCCTCTCACTTACCTATGTGCGCGGATGATGTCAAACTGTTTCATTCCTCCAATAATGTAATTGAGTTCGATATTCTCAGGTTGAATTTGCTTTTACCCGCGAAATAATGTAAAGTAAACGGTATGACTCTCAACATAACTTACTGCTCGAGTTTCGAACAATCTATCTGCATTGGTCTCTCCAAGAATTCGTGATGTTCTCAATTTCTAGTCGAACGTACACGGATGCACTACTCACGTTTGCCTCCCCCTTGCATCTGTAATAATTTCTGACCATCGCCCTGTTTAGTATATATGCACAGGGTGCAGCCCTTGAGAGGATGCTTAAATTAAAAAAAATTTGATCTGATAGGCGTTATGGTTTATGGCATGAATCTACCAAAATAGAGCAGTTTATTATTAAATTAGTGGGTTGGTTTTTAAATTCTTCGAGTCCAAAGTTTAATGCAATCCTCTTAGGTCAATGCTATATGTAGGCTATATGTGAATTGATTTTCTTTGAGGATAGGGTCATGTGATTTGAAATATATATAAAAACAAGTAAGCACCATTAAATTTCCTACACGTTTTCGCTTGATACCGTTGTTTATATAGCGACTGTTTAAAATAAGGTGTTATATAGGAATTGGTCGAAAAAATGGTACGATCCGAACCATTTTCATTAACGTTCATTGGGCTAAAATATCCCGATGTATGAAATTTCATGAAAATATCTCAAAAAATCTGTGGTGTAGATTGAGCAAAGGAATACATGGGCAGACATAAGGCGGACAGACAGACAGACAAATTCGCATCGATTTAGAAAAAGATTCAGAAAGTGATTCAGAATCGATCGGTACGATAAAAGGCCGGTGCCATCTTAAGCTCTTCTGGATGGTGTGTACATCTGCCCAAACTTAACATACCCTTGTACCACAAAAAAACAAAAGGAAACAACTATAATAGCTTTAACAAATCAATACTTGTTTTCTTTTTTGCTTGAAATCGCACTGCTACAGATTACAAATTTTGCAATCTAGAAGAAGATGGTCGAAAGTTTCCCGAAAGTATAACTCAAAAATGAGTTAATATCGTGGGATCTTTTTAAAAGATGGTCATTGGTTTTAATTTTTTTTGTACTGTTATAGATAAATGTGATAAATTTTAGTTTATCAAAAAAATGGCTTAATATTCGCTGCAGGTTAAAACTTGAAGGTAGTCGGATGGAAGCAGAAGAAGCCAGGGCACATGGTGCCGCGAGAAACAGCTTTACAAGCTTCGAATATTAATTGTAAGGAAGCTTTGGAATTGGGGTAATATGATTCCTGTCAAACTGACTATGGATAGGTGCGATGCAGGGTGTACTGTTTTCGGTACACATATATGCAATAGTATTGAAAACATCATTATATCGTAACATAAAGGATTGAGTTTAACGTTCAAATGCATTTCGCGGTACGCGTGGCAAGGAACATGCTAATTCCTTCAGACAGTTTAATAGAACCATTGGACGGTGTAACGAAGAAATGGACCATTGAAAATAAATTTTTCATTCGTTTCTTGGTATTCTGAAATTAAAGACAAATTGCTTTCGGAGGCCGAAACATGTGGAAGTATTCGTTACTAATGCATTTTTGAAATCACTAAATCGAAAAAAAATCTGCCTGCGATATGCAATATTAAGATACAGTCTGCATTGTATATCCCTATACTAAATTTCGTTATTAACACATGGTTGTGATAAAAGCAAATGGCTCTTCAATTTTTTTCATGTATATTTTGAAAAATCTCTCGTTTTGATTAATTTTCATGCTCCTCTATGTGGGGATTTTCTTAGGCAAGAAAATTTTCGATTATTTTGTGGATTATGCGTGGAACTTGAAGTGAGTACAATTTGGGGCTCAATTTGTCCTTTAGAACAAAGTATGGAAGATATTTATGAAGAGAGCAAAGCAAACCGATCTAATTAAATCAATTCGAAAATTCGCGGATTTTTCGAGCGGTAAAGATAAAAAAGAATATCAATTTACTTTTCCATATGAATGAGAAGAACTTATAATAATATTACTCAAATTTTAAATCAAACATCGTATCGATTGTTGTCGTATTAATAAAAAATTGATTTCAAGCCAATAATGCACATAATAAGGTAGCAATGAACGTAGTCTTTACTATTTTGTGTATTTGTGTTTTCAATTATGGAATGATATCTTGGTTCGCTGAAAGAGTATTCATTATTTATATGTTATTATGTGTATTATTATATGTAGGTGTTATTGATTATTGTGCTCGCTGTCCGCTGTCTCTATATACCTTAATTATATATTTACATATGTCATCAATTAACACGCATCATGAATTAAATAAACTTTATGTTCATATTTGACAAACTTATTAAATGTTTGATATTAAGAAAAAAAAAAAGAACAAAACAAAAAATCTTTTCAATGACATCACTACTGAAAGTAAATATAAAACTATGAAAGAATAACAACAACAACAACAACAACAATAAACGATATTATGATAGCGTTATAGTAAATTGACTGACTGGCTGACTAGCTGACTGACTGACTGACTGACTGACTGAATATAGTTTCATACAGTACTTCTTATTCACAGATGTGAGAGTGAGATGGCATTAAATAAATATATTTTTTCTATTTATATATTAAGCTCTTAAGGTATTTAAATTGAATAAATGATTGTGTATATTATGTTACAATTGTCTAAAAATCATGTCATGAATTTTATATTAGTTTTCATTGTTATTTAATCGTTTCCTTAGACTACTTAACAAAAAAAAAAAATTCAAGAGCTTCTTACATATTAAAAAAATTTTTTCAATATAATCAAGAGAAAATTCTTGAAAATTTTTAATTACCCTTACAAAGAAAATAATACTGAACAGAAAATAAAAGAAAATTTTAATTAAATTCGCAAAGTATTAAACTAAACTTTTGCACTATCTACCAGTATGTTGTAAATGACGAGGGGACGCAAAGACAAACGATTAAATGATTAAATCAATTCTTTGACTAAACTGCGGCCAGGCGTTGCTAATAGAATGTTAAGCTTGCTATACCGATTGAAACGATAGCGATAAAACTAACCTAAGATGAAATATACTTTGTTGTTGAAAGTACTTATCATTATCTTAATTTTTATGTTTGTAATAAATTTAAAATTTTTATTTTTATATAGTCGATAAACACTTTCTATAGATGGCTGTATAATGCACATGTGCATTATGCTTTTACTATAAGTTATGACACTTTGGAATCTAAATGAATTTTTTTGTAGGGGAATCTACTTAACTTAACTACTCTCTTAGCATTCAAGCGATAGATGTAAAGTTAAGATTTATTTTGGACTAATATTTCCATTAATTGGACGCCCTTACATGATTAATTAGTTAAACTTCCTAGGAAATAGTCATTAAAACGCCATTTTCCGTAGCACAGTGGGTTAGTGTACGCATCAGATACTCAGCGGATAAATCCCAGCTAAATTGAGGAATAGTCATCAGTCCATTCGAAATAATCTTTAATATAGGTAAACTGGTTCTTGTGCGGTAGATAAGGACCGCAGAAAAAAAATCGCAAAAAAAGTATTCAGAAAAATATTGTAATTTCTCATTTTAAACATGGAGACATTTTTAAAAATCACTCATTCTCTCTCTCTATACATATTCATAAAACGTATGAAAAAAAGTTGCATAAAATAAATCGCATAAACAAAATAAGTCGCATAAAACTAATCGAGCAATTTAACGGAAATTAACTTCATATAGAGAACTTATGTAGAGAACCGCCTAAAAAGTCTTCTTTAGAAAATATGTCAACGCACGGAAATATTTAAAAATATTCGAATTTCTCATTTTAAATATGGAGATATTTTTAAAAATCACTCATTCTATC
Organism: Glossina morsitans morsitans; assembly: GCA_001077435.1. Classification (NCBI taxonomy): domain Eukaryota; kingdom Metazoa; phylum Arthropoda; class Insecta; order Diptera; family Glossinidae; genus Glossina; species Glossina morsitans. Next base: position 25,863 of record CCAG010002578.1, read on the forward strand.
TCTATACATTTTCATAAGACGCATGCAAAAAAAATTGCATAAAATATATCAACAAAAACAAACAAAATAATTCGCATAAAACTAATCGCGCAAAGAAAACATCGCACAAAAACATGTTTAACTGTATAATAAAATAAAGATTTACATATCTTTACTTTGCCTTCAGAAATATTCTTCCGGGTAGAAGTCATAATATTTTTGCATAGAAACTTAGCACTCTTCGTCTAGATCTACTTTTTCTCTCAACCATGCTACTAGATCATCCTACTATATAGATTTTGGATGCATTACTTGATTGCACCGGTTACCCAGGCAGTTTGTTTTTCATATGCGACAACGAAAGGAAGCTTATATGCCATATCAAAATTACATGGCTATTTGAAATGCTCAAAAAAATCCTTTGCTGGAGCTTGCATTGTCAAGATGATGAATTATTCGGTATCGCGAGAATTCTGAATATTCTGAATAATAATTGATTTTAAAGAAAGACAAAGATGATTATTAGGGAGAGTAAAGTTTCCTTGGAATAACTTCGACCAAGGGGGGATCTTGACGAATTTGGCGTTTTGTAATTCCCATTCGGTCGACTATTATTCATTTTCTACGCAATTACACGTGTAAATTAGTCTTCCGTCACGAAATATGATTTGGAGTTCTTTAAATAACGCAATAGAATTTCTGAAGAGTTCGTTTTTCTTAGTGGACTCGTCTTTGTTTTAGGGCGATCGTAAAATTATATGGGGCCCTGTTTTAAAGACCCTTAACACCCTTAACACATTATCGCGTATATGCCAGTTTCACTTGTGCATGAAAATACTCTACTCTCACAATAAGGCAATTAGTCATCTAAGGGTTTTGCCCAAGTGCCTACGTTCAATGATCATATTTGATGAACTCATACTCGGTAGACTACGGCTTAATGGGATTTGATCTGGACAAGTTTAATTATCTGTCGCAGAAATTAAAAAAAATAATTACACAGAAGTTCATCAATTAATTTCATTTTGTTGCTCGTATATGAAATTTCATACCGAATACGTTAGATCGCCGCTGTTTTGACATAAAATTAAAACATCTCTCGTCTTGCGTTACTTCTTTTTCCAACGCGGACGTAAAATTAGTCTATCAGTCAGCTCATCTCTTTCCATATCCCTTCATATATATCCCAATCTATTTACCAACTCTGCTTACTAATTTACTTACCATACAAACATCCATTTTTACTGGTAAGTATAGCAAAATGGTCTTGACGTGGTCACACTTTCTTTCTTATGCTCGAGTGAAACTGATGAAAGAGCCTTAGCTTAGCGTTAAATGGTGTTTTTCGTATCATAAACATGAACTAATGGTGACGTATGCGTCGTAAGATTTCCCGACACCTGAATAATAACAATAATTTTCTTTTTCAATTCGTGTTCTTTTTTTTTTGTGTTAAAAAAACGCATATATTTCTTTACTAATAAAACTATACATAGGTATATACATATGTTATGAATAGGTATGTCAGCAATGCTTTCGAATATGAATTTTCTTTACACAGAAAATAGGTGTATCACACTGTTTCCTCTTTTTTCTATGGCTGTCTGTCTACTCGTAGTCAGTCGCATGTATTGTCTGTATTTGCATTTGTGTGGCTTTAAACTTTAACAGGAAACTTTTAATTTAATTAATTAACTCATACAAAAGACACACAATTAACGTTGGCCGTTGTTGTTATTTCAGTTTAGTTTATTTTCTAAGGAATTTTTACACTAAAAATATTGAAGTATAAGAACAACGTTGTTTGTGTTTGACTTTGACTTTGATGCATATGCTATTCAGTAAATGGTGTCGTTTGATTTTAGTTTATTTTTCTTTTCTTCTTGGTCTTTTTTTTATTTATTTTTTTTTTTTGTATAACTCATCAATGAAAATGTGAAAGCCTTCATAAATTAATAATCGATGATCACGTTCCAAAAGACATATATTTTCTGAATATTAATGCTAAAGTATACTGAATGGTTGTTGCTCTACATGCTGCGCTTCGCTCTTTACATTTTTGTTTGTCTTTTAAATAATAACTTTTAGGAGGTATCGTAGTTTTATTTTTTGGAACTTAAACAAACTTACACACAAACAACATTACATATTCATGTAGTATGCAGTGAGGTTAGTTATGAATAATTTATTGTCGTTTAATAAACTCTTTCTTCTTCTTCTTCTCTGTTCTCAGTGCTTTGACTAAGTATTAAATTTGATTACTAAGAAGGAATCTTTTTTGACTATCTTTATCAAAATAGTTTACTAATTGGTCCATCCTTATAATCAAGCTATCGGATTATTCTAAATTTTAAGAATCTTGGGCTTACTCTTGTTCATTTCCCCATGTTTTGTGATAAAACTCAAAATTTATTTAAAAAATAGTAATTACAAAGCTGAACAATCGAAATATTCACCACCATTATCTATGATCTTTTACGTCCTATCGGGGAGCTTATCTATTCCAACTTCTCCGGTATACGTCCGCGCAAACTTAATATACTCTATCCACCTAGTTGTATTGGCTACAAATCGACATCAAAATGTCAGAGAAGTCTTGGGTTGATTGTATCACTCGTCAACAGGTTGCGACAAGCTTAAAAGGAGTTTCTTTAAAAACTCCTTTTGGAGAGAGAGAGAGAGAGAGAGAGAGAGAGAAAAGGTGATTGATTACTAATATTCGAGGAAATTACTGAACATGGGTTTAAATTTTGACAACAAAAAATTTTTTTTGAAAATCTTCAAATGCACCGTGTAGCGTAACCGGTGCAAATTTGAGAGAATCTTACAAAACACAAAAAAAAAATCGCAATTTTTACACCTATAGCAAAAGAAGCACGCGTTACTATTTTTTAGAAATATTGAGTTTTGTACATTTGGCAAATATTTGAACGAAAAATCTGAATTTTAAAGCCACAAAAAATCAATCTTTCAATATCCTATGTATTTTCTTTTAGAATCTTATTTTGAAGCAAACGTGAAAGAACTCAAATTAAAAGAACAAATAAGTGTTAGAGGTACGTTGTATGCGAGCGTTCGAATTTCAGGCTATAGAAAACTATTTTCATTTCTTTTAATAATGTTTTCTTAATGTTTACCATTAGTCCGCAGTTGGAGGACCATAAAAATGCCGTCTTCCTCTATTTGTGCTTATTCTCTTTCCTCGAACATTTCTTGCTTGAAAGTGTATCATTTGATGGGTCTGGTAAGGACAGAATTGCATGCAACATGATAGAAAAATCGGCAAGAAAATATATCAACCTCCTGATATCAACCTGAATGAACTTTTAAGGTCTTGGCAGAAGCACTGCGTTACAATCCTATTCAATGGCCCTTTTGTGGAAACACTTTCTAACAACTGTGAGAAGTGAGAGATTGACAGTCAAAAAAAAAAATATTAGACAACAAGAGCTCGAAATTGCGAAAAAAAACTTGTGACAGGTAACGATCTCTTCCCCATATGCCTCAAAATGTTCAAAGCATGCGTTAAGTCAGCAAAAAAAATGTATTTTCCCCAAGATGGGACGTTCCTTCTTGGTGTAATTGCGGCCTATTGTCCCGCAAGCAGTCTAAAGCTCTTTAAATGATTTTGAGCCACCGTGAGCCCAAAGTTGTTTGTATGCTAAATATTTCTTCGAAAACTTTTATTTTCTGTGCGTTGTACGGATGTAATTGTGTCTTAATAGTTCGTATGAGTACAATTACACGTAATCTCTTAAGTGGATGACAACCAATCCCTTCAATTCCTCACAACTACTGCAGTTTCACTGATTCTATTCTATTTTCACTATTATTGCTCCACTGCTCTCTACTTCTACAACTAGTTCACTATAGCTTACTATAGTTACAATTTTACAATCATTCTGCGCTCTTATCTCAAAGAACTTTAAATTTCGTTTACTTATTTCAACATCGTAAGACTATAAGTGATTAAGTTGTAATAAGTCTTCATTAAGCATCTTTTTTACTGTGCATCAAGTTAATGCAGAACAAATATATTCGACTGTGAGAGAATCTCTTACACCCACGCCCTCTTCTTTTTAAAAAAAAAAAAAGAAGAAGAATGAAATTTCATTACTATACACAAGACAGCGAGTGTGACTAACGTTTTCTATTTTTATGCAGATACTGAAGGATCACCCATCGAATGAACGCGAACATTTTTATTACTATATCTAGTGTAGGATATAAGATCAGCCATGAAATGGACGTGGAAACGTTTATTGTTATATCTAGTGTGGGATATAACTAATTAGTCGGACCCATTTTTTTGTTTTCGGAAACAGAGGTGTTTCAGTTCTTGTTATACTGTGGGGTGCCGTGTGCTTCGATTGATTTCGCCATTTTTCGACACCAACCTACGTGCAAGGGCTTTTAACGCTTTTGACAAATTTGATGCCGATGTTTTAACTTTTTCATGATTATATTTACCGTAGACATTACAAGTACCAGCCAAACGGATAAGCAAACGAATGGCCGGACGGACATGCCTAAATCGACTAAGAATTTGATTTAGACTATATAAGGTGTCTTAAGTCTCCGTTTTGGATATCGCAAACGTTTTAACAAAATGAATATACTCCCCCGCCGTGGGTACGTAGAACAATACAAAATTGTAGCGATTTAAGTGAAAAAAACATTTTGGAATTTTATTAACAAAAATGAGTAGTCGAAGCAATATATGATATCCGCTATATAAAATTCGGTCGGCTTGGACTACTTTCCTATAAAAAAACAAATCTCCGAATTTCAAAAAAAACATTTTGTCAAAATTTTTTTAAAATCGTCTAAAAATTTGCAGACATCTGTAAGTGATTTCGAATTCCCTTACATTGATCACGCGAAAGCCGCCAAAGATTTCTAAATTCTATGCAAACAAGTTTTGGGGAAAACGGATTCAAATGCCGAATTCGCCAATAATCGACAAAAAAAACTTATTCAGTGTATTCGTGTCAGCATTTCGATCAAGAATTTCGAAATTTTGAAAACTAATTCGTTTACGTTTTGTTGAGTCGTTACATAGTTATAGGTCGATGAAGCATGAATTCACCATTACCTGCCGAAGTTGTGGGAAAAATTGAAGAATTGTGTTTTGCCACACGCTAATGAGAAAATTGGCATAACCTTGTTCGAAGAGAACGTATGCATATTGCCCACCTTTGGCTTGGTTCCGCGTTTGAAGAACGAATAAAAAAAAAAAAATCTTTTATGACAACCACTTGTCATACATTGAATAGACAAAATTGTATAAATACGCCGATATTCGCAGATCCGACTCTTAGCGGCTGCTATTTGCTTGGAAATCCCAAAAGAACTCTACTCCAGTGGAAAAGATTTGGACTAAATGGTGAGACGTGTTCTGAAAATCCTCACAAATCCTTCTATAACAAGCCGTGGATTGATTGCATCACTTTCGATGGAGGCCATGTTGATGATTCAAATCGAATTAAAAAACAAAAAATATTAATTTGGAAAAAACAATTTTTTTTTTTTGTAATTATTTAGCACCGGGAGTTATGGACCAATGGATTATTTAAAGCTATCACGCTAAAAAAATATTTGGAAATCGTTCGATTTGGCATTGTACGAACTAAAAGTACGTTATATCCAACAATGGTCATACTATGATATATGGCCCTAGGAACAAATATGAATCAAGAAAGGAGTAACATTCTTTTGATATCATATATCTGTTGATTTCGATTGTTCTTTTCATAAATATGCCTCGAAACTACACTTCAAGCGTAACATGCCACGCAAGCTTTAGTTTAAGGTCTTCTCAGGTTCTAATGTATAGCACACCCGATAGCGCTGCTTACCAAAAAAAATAATATTAGGCGACAAAACTATTGCAGTCACGGAACGTACCCCGTGCATTATGGACGTTCTCAAATAACCCGTATATATAGCATGCAGTATACATGTCTAATAAGATAGTGAATAGATTATTACACAATGTACTGAACAACACGAAACGTTTTACACGCAATTTTACTTTTAATATGTCACACACTGAGAAGATATAAAACGATCGCTGATGTAGCCAAATGCAAACTCTAGTGGAAATAAAAATTACGAGGGGAAGCTCGGAGACCAATTGCTTCCAGGGATATAGAGGGCTACAGACTATCATAAAATTTTCTACACCAATTCCCTTAGTTCACACGATGACTTTTTAAAATAAGACTTGATATGGGACGGATGGACAGACAAGCCTAGATCGGTTCCGAATTCCGCTTTTCGGATATCGGTATATAATAAAAGGTGAGTCTATCTCAAGTGCAAAGCAAATTTCATATACCCTCGGATCCCAAGTGTTGTAAGATAGAAAAGTTGTAAGAGCGCGGAACAATGTTAGTGAAAAAGCGACTCTCGCCTCTACAATTGATGAATGCGTGTCAATTGATCGATCGGGCACATTTTCAAATAGCGCTGCTGAACATCCACAGCAGTTCCGCAACGCAATGTACGCTATGAACCCTAATGAAAATGTTTGAAAATTTTTCATTCTTAAAATCTGTTCACCAAAATCACATATATTTTTGTAAATTGATCTGTCGATTAAAAAATGAGACTAAACGGTAAACTGTACTTTTTGAATGTTGACACATATGTGACACAAATGATTAAAGCGACATAAGGTCTTACACAGTTTGTTAAATTTTTAGTGAGTATATGTGCTATTCTTTATTAACAATTATATAAAATTATAAAGTAAATCAATTTTTTTTAAATATTTCATATTTTTCATGGCTTTAATAAAAGCTATCAATTTTTTGTTGTTTTTTTTTTTTTTGTAACTTACTCAATAATTAAAGCGACTCTGCTTGCAATTTTAGACGACACACTGACAGGTGATAATTTACAAAGTACAGTAAAGACAAATTTTACTCATTAATTCATAAACACAAAATGTTTGATTTTTGTTTTTTTTTTTGGAGAAAAATTCAATTTTTTTTATTTTTGCATTTTTTCCTTAATTTGTTTTAAATGATTATTATAGTGTTACACGCTAGTAAAGTGTATAACAGGAAACATGGACATATATATATGATATATATATACAATGTAAACATATATACATATCTATATATATATATATATATGTATATAATTTAATATACAATATAATATAATTGTATATATATATATATATGCATATATATATATTTATTTATATATATATTTATTTGCATATATACATAAATATAAATATATATACATATGTATATATATGATGATGAATGATCTATTAAGAGACTGTAATTTATTGTTCATTAGAGATTTTTCTTACATATTTTTTCTTATTTTTTTTCTTTGTTTTTTTTTTTTTTTTTGAAAGAGTTTGCATAGAGTGAAATGTTTTGAGGTTTAGAATGGTTTTTAATTTTTGCAATATTTAATGTAACTATTTTTTTGCATTTTATTTCACATAATTAATTGGAGTACATTCCGACACTTGAGACTCTCTGTTGTTAACAGATTAACACATTTGTTAAATGCGTTCCATTAGACTTTTTTTTGTTTTTCTTTTTAATTTTCATTTTGAGCCAACAGGTTGTTTTATTTATTAGATACTTTAGGTTTTTTTTTCATTAATTTTTTTATCATTTCATTTTTTATTTGTTTACAATTTAGTCAGTTTCCGGTCGTCTATGGTTTGTTTCGAATGCGAAATCAACAATAGCAACACTAATAACAGAAGAAGCGCTAACAGATATACCGGTCGGTCCTATAATTCCGTGCAATTCCTTTTTTTGTTATTTTGTTTTGTTTACTGTTTTTATACACCCGGTGAGAACAAAAAAACACAATAAATATTTTTTTTATTTTTTTTTTTTTTGTTAACAAAATGCAAACACTTCAGTTGCGGACGGACGTAACTAAGTGGCTGGTTGGCTGGCTGCACGTAAAGGGCTGACAATTAACCTTCGCTGCTTTACTTTAACATCACACAACGGATTGCAATTCTCATGCCTATATATGCATATATATATACATATATATATATATAGCGCTCATCTTCAGGAATGGACAGGGCACCGGATTATGTATGTTTAACTTTTCTTCTTTTTTCGATGCATTCACACTCCAAAGTACTTTATAAAAAAATACACATGTTTACTCCAAGGAAAATATTAAAAAAAAAAAAAAAATTTCTTTTAACATGTTTTTAAAAGATAATGAATTTTTTTAAGCTATGGTATATACATACATATATATATATGTCTTACTGTACTTGATTTTATTTACGGCAATACTTTGTTTTTGTATATTTTATAAAATTTTCGTTTTTTACTTTATTTGTGATAAAAACAATTTTAGATAATTTCTCTTTATTTTCGCTTCATTTTTTTTTTTTTTTTGTTTTGATTTTATTTTTGAATCATAATGAATAATACATGCCATTTAGCCGCCTACAATCCTTAACTCTACCATCTTTACCGTTTAAATGTTCAAATGATTTTTTTTTTTTATTTATAATTTTAACATTAATCAATTAATTTAATATGTAAAAGTGTTTATTTTTTTTTTTGGTTTAGTTTACTTTCTTTCTAATATTTACGCACATTATTTCGCATAAAGTTTCGCGACAAAAAATGTGCACACCTCTTTACCGTTCGATTCGAAAGTTAAAAAAAAAATAAGAAGAAAACAAGAGAGGAGGGAGATTATGTATGAATTTTCGTAGCAGAAAGTTGAACAAGTTATATTTGAATGACTACTCACGCACGAACTCGAACGTGTATGTTGTAAATGTATGCAGTTTACGAACTCGAACATGAATTTTAGTCTCAAAAAGTGGTAAGTTTTACTCTCGGCAAAGTGGCAAGAGGGAATAAGAAGAAAGTAAATTTTACTCTCAGAAAAGTCAATAAACGTCTGATCTTAAGTATACCTAAGCATGCCTGCTATACTTGCCATACCTGCCGTACCTGCCATACCTCCATTTTTTTATTTCGAAATTTTAAGAGAAAAGATTTTCAAGTTTTAAATAAAAAATATTTAAATGGCTCTGATTGTTCTCTTCGTCTTCGTCTTACCTACACTTTCTAACTTGACTCGTATACTACACCTGACTAAACAATTAAAATGCTTTCTTTTATTATTTTTCGGTTGCTTTCGCCATGAAACACTACGAATTAGGCTTTGTCTAGTATGACGAGCTTGCTTCTTATGAGGAGTGTATGTAGTGGATTCCAAAAAAATGCATCTATGTGATCCAAAGATCGCTTGAATGGACTAATTTTCATTATAAATTATTACAAATAAACCCTATGTGGCTTATAAGGATTTATAGTTCCTGAGAACGTTTACAAGCGGTCGCATTCAAAAATCACACCTACTTGGTCCAAATTTGGTAAGTTTGATTTCTTTGTCAATTTACTTTTTGTCTGGAAAATCAGTTAATGGAAGGAAGCAACAGTTTGCTCGGAATTGTGCTTTGAACAAGAAAAGCAGAAGAAGACTGCGAAATCGACGAAAGAACAATATCGTCTACAAAGAATATAATTATAGCGTGTAATGGCAGTGTAGCTACCATCAAATTTGCCAGTTCTAACAGAAAAATTGTAAGACCCTAATTAATTAATTTCATGAATCGCGTATCAAAATTAAGCTTTTTTTATGCTTATCTTACGGAGCATGCGAAACATTTCGTAGATTTCGTTAGCATATAACAGAGTGTAGAAGATTGGTATGAAAAGCAATGATCCAGTAGTGCATATCGATTGGGGAAAATGGACCGAGTTATTAGCGATTAATTCCACCGCTTAATGCGCATGCTTTGGCAAAAATATCACATGCTTTGTAAGTTTCTTTATCTCACTACTTCCACGTGAAAAGCTAGCAGCACTTTTCAGAGATTATATGCAGGGGATTTGAAAATCCACCCAGTTTTATTTTATCCCCCTATAAATACCCGCATGTATGATCATGCACTCCATCGAATCAAATTAATAAATTAAAATCTTGGGCCTATCACGAAATATCAAGTGTGGCACTGGGACTATGGACAATATTAAAATTCCAAAATAAATACGAATATGTTTTTTGTTATTTGGACATGATGGGGATATAAAATGATAATAAAATGATTTGATTGATTTAGTTAATTACCTGCGGGAGTTTATTTATCAATTCGATGAATTAGATGAATAGGAATTTATTTACAATAGATACTCTGAGAAAGTTGAACTTTACTCTCAGAAAAGTCACTCGCAACTCGCAACTGCAACTGGCAACTAAATCTTAACAGAATAAGCAAAAAAAAAAAAAGAAAAAATGTGGAAAATGTGATTGAATGCAATGAACATGATGGACATGGAATCGACTGAGACTGCTGTGAATGTGGTAGGAGCATGAATGCGAACATGTTAGCTTGCTTAGCTAGCGTTGAGAGGGGGTATGCTGACCAAGCTGACCAACGCTTCGAAGCAAAATGTTCGTTTGTTACGTTCTTGTTGGTTGAACGAGAAAATCTTCAACCCTCAAATCTTATCATTCATTCATACCATCCTGCCGACAACAATAACAACCCTCTTAATTAATTTTTATTTAATTTACGCAAAGGTTGATATAACAAAGATAATGTGCTATATAATTTAATTAAATTATAGTTTATTTTTGTGGATTTTCAGAATGGACGAGAAGAAACAACGTAAGATGGAGCGCAAAAAGCGGCGCAGCGTGAGATGAGAGCTCAGAAAATTTTAAAATTAGTTTAAATTACTTTTACACACAACAATAATTACCATTAATGTAATATAATAACGTAACACAGAAAGACTCATTTAAAAGACGAAGTTCTTGTTTTGGTATTAAGGAACGTATGCCATTTCTCTGTTATATGTAAAGTCAAATAAAACTAAAAAGAATCGGAAAAATATACTAAGGGCAAGATTAAATTACTACACAGTTTGGCAGACGGACAGACGAATAGACGATGACAGGCAAACGATTGGTTCTCCAAGTCTTGACAAAATAAAAGAAATTTGTTTAAACATATGTTTAAAAAACAGGGTTTCAGTTGCATAAGTAGTCCCATATCTTCTTCCTCTTCTTTCAATCAATGTGGAATTTAAAGCCGCTTCTGTATAACTCACAGCCGCTTTTGTGGAACACACAGCCGTTTTTGTGGAACTCACAGCCGCTTTTGTGGAACTCAGCCGTGCTTGTGGTGTTTGATGAGCCAGTGCCCAATGACGTCGCGAAGGGAGTGAGGGGAGTCAATGATTGTGGAATTTGATGAAATAAAGCGAATAAAGCTTTTGTATTAAAAGTTATGCAATTGGTTCAGAACTTGGCTGCAATGTGTTTTTTTCTCTTCTCTCTTTCAGTATATATAAGGCGTTCAGTACTGGTAAGCTAGTAGTGATTCGAAACCTTTTCGTTGTTATATACAATCAAATTTGCCAAATTATTTAAAAGGTTTCATATCCGTGCACATCCGAAACCCCATGAGGTATAATAGAGACGTTTGTCGATTCAAGGTCGATAGTTTCTTTTCTTTGAAGGCTTTCTTAATAGCCCCAATTAAAGGGAGAAGCCAGCGTAGCCCGTTAAGAAAAGACGTATTTTTTGAAATTGTTTTTTTTTTGTTCCTCGGATGAAAGGAAAACTAGTCAAGAAATATTTGCGGAGTTTATTAAGCACGTCTTTAAGTATTAGAAAAGTTTAGGTATATTATATTTTAGTGTAGGACCTAAGCGTGTCTCTTAGTGGATTTAAGAAAACTGACTCTTCGATGATTGACGATTGTTTGAGTGAAACAGTTCCCTATGTCCTGCGCTAGAGAAGATTATTTTAAAGATATTGAAAACCAATGAAAATTCTAGGTTTTAATGCGTGGATGGTTTTGAAAAATCATATCGGGAAAAAAACGCGTGTGAACTCTGCAAAGTTGCTGCCCGCCATGTTTGTTTATTATAATAACCTTTGAACGCATCAATCAATAATTAATACCCTACAATCCCAAACTCATAAAAATGTTCTTTCAGGTTCAAATATTCTTCCCCGAGCACATTCCTCGAAGTGTTTCATTTGCATCGACGGAAAGACATTTTGTTACGCCTTACTCGTGCACAATTTTAGAGTCAAGCTTTTGACTTTTTGACAGAAACACTGATAGCTTTGGAATCGGTCTCGGCCGCATAAGCAACGGTCGTGTCGATGACTATAAACTGAAAACTTATTAGAGAGATAGGAAGGGAGAAAGAGATTGAGAGTGAGAGAGAGCAGGTATTCATTTGACACAGACGGTTAGCGAAGCACTTCAGCAATTTGTACGGAGAAAATGCAGTTTCGATAATTAATTTTAATTGAAATCATCTTTTATGCTAATAAAAAATAAAAATTTGTGAAAAAAATTTGCAGTGACATCTGCCTTTAAGTAGATTTTAAAATGAAGTAAGAAAGTTATATTCGCCTGGAAGCTGCCATAAAAACCAACGAAGAAGACTCATCACGAATGTGAGCGTTGTATGTCGCATCGTACATATCGCATATATTTTGAATCACAGTAACAGGTCAGGTAGTAATAAAAACTATACATACATTTGGTAATTGTGAATGATTGCTGCAATGCTTTAGTTGCTTTGCGTACTTGTGACGGCGGTTAGGCAAAATACTAAATCTAGCTTTGAAACCACAAACGCTTAGGCAATTGTAGACGAGTCTCGAACACTTGGAGTGAAAGATATTTTTTTTTCCTGAAACAAAATTTTAATGTCGTGATTGCGATTTCTTCAAAAAGACAGACAGACAGACAGGCATTTCCGTTGTTTATGTCAATTCTTGCAATTAGGTTTAAAATGGTCCTAAAACATCTTTATGAGAAAATTTTACTAATTTACAAACCATTTTGACCACGCAGCTTGTACCTATGCCAAGCTTCAGCTTCCTATTGCAACTTTTGCAATCGCGAAACATTTCCACAAAAGCTATTAAAGGGACATAGCACAGGCTCATGCGATTGCAAAGAACACATATATTCATTTTTCTGAGTGTTGCAAAGGGAGTTCACTGCGTTAGGAGCCAGTTACGAAAGTTCTTTCTACTTCGCAACAACGTTTTTATCAAACCCCGCCATTTTGTAAAAATATTTAACTATAAGACGCGATATGTCCAACTAATTACGTTTCACTGGGTGAAGAACTACTATCGGGCCACTAAAGACGACCAGTAGCTGCTTTCAATTACTCACTTATGGTTTCCAGTCTTCATGCTGCTACGTTTCTTGGAAAAACAAAAGTAATTTCCTGCGAAAATTCTATTCGAAAAATGCAGGCAAGAAGCAGTCGACATCCGCACCAATTACATCGTACGCATCCGAACAAAATTAGAGTATAACTCAAACGCATACAGCAAATGGCTCAGGTGTTCAAGGATGATGAAAGTGTGTCCAAAACCCTCGGTACCCTCGGGCGCTTTTTATGCTTTCTAAGTAAATACTGGTTACAGAAATTTGAAGAATTTGCTCATCTGCACATCTACTTCAGTTTTCCGACACAGGTCCATTAGATGAGATTATCTTCACATGACATGTCCTCGCTTCGATTTTGATTATATTAATAAGTTGTAAGTTCAATTAACCATAAGTTTTGAAAACATTCATAAAAAGAAAAAATGTTCGAATCAAACGATCAAAGAATGCGTAACGACAACTAATCATTAAATATTTTTAATTAAGTTCAATAGCCTATGTGCCCTTGTGAGTGTTTTAAAAAAACAATTTTCCAGACATTTAAACATTTCAATATGTTTCGAATGCACGACACGACACATTTGACAGGAGAACTAGAATAAGATAGTTCGCTTAGTGTGACGACCTTGTTTTATGATAATTTGAAAAATGTTTCAGTGAAAAAGAAACGCAATCTTTTCATTTCGTTTCGTTTCGTTTTTTTATTTTTTTTTTTTCATATCATACTTTTATGAAAATGAAAAACAAGAAGGAAAGAAAAAAATTGTTTTACTCCGGTCGAGTCTTCTTTTGTCTTTTTTTCTTTTTTGGATTTTTGATGGCAATCTATTCTACATATATATGTCTATAGATATATACTAAGAACTACATATTTAGAAAGCCCATCTTGTTTGTACCGTGTGCTTCCGATAGCCCTTGGTTCGATTTTACAGATTTTCAAAAGTCATAGGTTCTACTTGGCGCCTAAGTATTCTCAGCAAAGGTTTACACACAACATGCACAGCAAATAGGATTGCTTTACATATCGGATATGTGTGTGCAGGCAGTGATGAACTCTTTAAGAAAAACAAAAAACTACGCTTGGTATGAACTTGAAAGAACCAACAACAAAAACAACACAACGTCCAAAGCAACAAACAAGTAAACGCACTATTGATGGTCACGGTCTACTAGTAAATACCCTACACCGCTCTACTGCTCTATTTATACAACAACTTTTCAAAATAAGGCATTATATGGAAAGTGATCGAGAAAGTGGTCCGATTGGAACCATTTTTAGGCTAAGACATGTCAGTGTACCGAGGTTCGCCAAAAGATCTCATAAATTGTGGCCTGTAGATTGGATACAAGAAAGGAAACCATACAGACGGGCAAACAAACTTACAAGCAAACGATTCAAGTCTCTCTGCGTGTTGCATACATCCGCATAAACTTAATATACTGTACCTGAAATGAGTTGACACCAAACACTATCGGGTCTCTGATGCATGCTTGTATGTATTACATGCGTAAACCTAACATAAAATGTATACTGGTTGGTTGTTCCATATGTTACAGATAAAAATGAAAAACGGTACTGTAAAGCTCAGCTTCACAGTGAGTACTAACCACAATCACTTGAATGTGCGCCATCTCTTCGTCTATAATAAAGAATTGCTTTTGTTACAAATTTTAAAAGCTTGTAAGCTTCGCTAGTTAGCTTTGTGGATGTATTAGACTGGTTGCTGAAACTACAAATTCATGGGATCGAGTATATATACATAATAGTTGAAGTTGTTTTTGTGCTTAGGAAAGCAATCTGGACTCTTTGAAAATGAAGTAACGTCTTAGAATTACGTTAAGTGTTTTGATGTACCTTAAGTCTAACCGAAAAACGCATTGGACAAATTCTTCGCCTGAAGAACGTCGTAAAACGGAAAGCTAGTTTCGTGTAACAATTTCTAAATAACGCTTTATGCGAGGAGTGATAGTACAAATGTTTCAATTACGACCATGTAAGTGTAAAGTATTTCGTTCGAGTTCCTCGCAGGTTGCGAGTTATCGTTTGAGCAAAAGGAAATGGATCGACTTTGGATAGACAGACGGACAGACATGCTTTAATCGATTTGGAATTATTTTGTGAATTAAGGAAAGATCGCACCGATGTATACATCGTTACAAACCTAGCAGTCTGAGGTATAATTATTTTCGATTTTTTTAAGCGTTTAGTTTAATTGCAGGAAAACAAATTTTAAATAAATTCAATTTTTTAAACAATTAAGGAACAACTGCTGTCGGTTAAGCGGCGATAAAGTATGTAGATAACAATTGAAGCTCTACCTGTTGATAAGTGTTGACGTATGCTTGAAAAGTTTCTTTCTCTTTGCTTTCATTTTTCCCGAAAAGCATGTTTGCTGAAGGGCAAAGACTTGCACCTTTTTGTCTTTCTCCCACTGCTGTATCATAGCAAATCCTTAGGCTGTAATAAAAGTATTACGTACACAAAAGCGGGTAGAAAGCTTCATGTCCTTATTGCTATACGCACCGTGCATGGTTTTATTAATTTTGTCATTTTCATACGATAACATTCAGATCTGCAGATCATAAGACTTGTACTCTATTTATAGATTAGGTTGGCAAGAATATTCAGAAGTCATAGTTTAAGAGCTACAGGCAATTTAATTTGCCAGGTCAAGGCAAGCAGGTAGAATGCGCCATACAAGTTATTATTATTTGGTATATCTTTCGTGACGTATAAGAGGACTACTTGCAATATCTTTCATGAGTCAATTGCACGAAGTGTAGGAGGAATAATGTGCATTGAAAGCATTGCGAGCGGACGCAACGTATTGGTTCCTTTGCAACAGCTTATGCGATACGTTAGGAAGCGAAGTTGCAAATATTCGGACATGTCGAAGCTGGCATCAAGGTCTCAACTGGGTATAATAAAATATTGGATTGCATATGTATTAAATTGGAGTTCAATGAGAATAAATTCTATCTTTATTAAAACGAATAGTTCAATATCCACCACCTGCTTGTGTCCGCGATGTCGAATCCCTTCATCCAATATAACGATCGAATATCGTATTTTATTTCAAAAAAAGCTTCAAAAGCACTTAATTACCTAAATCAATTTTTAATCCTATATATAGGGCTTTTGGGAAATTGTGGCCAAAACTTAACCGATTTTCGAGCTTTCCCCTGTCGAACTTCAAGAGAGCAAGACTTGAGATTTTCTAAACGAATGGTGACATGAAAAATCGTAGCATAACCACCATAATGTAATTATTTGCTCCGATTGACGATAGTTATTACACGTGCCACGTGAAATAAAATTATTCGCTCAATGAAATAAAAAAAAAATAAGCACAAATATTTACATCACATAGTGTAGTTTATACAAAAACCCGTAAATATTTTGTGTTCAATTTTGTTAAAATCAGATAGCGTTGTTGTTTGAACTAAAGATGAAGATTCTTGCTGGCATATGGAGTTGTGCCAATGATTAACGCAAATTAAGGAATTTCATCTCTTGATAACTGTGTTCTTTTTCATGACGAGATTCGCCACTATCTGGTGTCCACGCTTCACTAATAATGATGCATCCAATTTAAGGAGTATGTATATATATGATATGTTGTTTTAATATAATACTTTTTTCGAGCGATAAGAGGAGACTTTTTCTTAATTAGCATCAGATTCTCAGATAATTTATTTGTGCGCTTGTCACATTCTGCTCCACTCTGCCATTGGCAAAATAAAATTTATTATTAATATTTGAAAAGCCTCAAGTAGAGTATCGCTGTGATAGTGATTCCGATCACATTCAGATTGTCTATATCTAAGGTTTACACTAAAATCGAATTGTATTACTTTCTCGATTGTTCTGTTCTGATATCATCACCGAAGGATGAAGGATGTATTCAATTCAATTTGTGAAAACGTTTGCCACGCTCCGAAGGAAGCATCAGAGACCCCATAAGAGAGACCCCATAAAGATTCTTGATCAGCTTCAAATTGAAGATGTCGTCCACATACTTGCAACGGAATTTAAAAATAACCCAAACTGGTCAAAGCACACGCCTACGCGTGTATATAAACACGAAACAGCGAACACCTTTGTTTCCCGTGTTTCGTGCTTATTACTCGCTCATTACAACACACTTGTCCACTTTTAGTCCAATAATCGGAAAAATCAATCGCGCTCACACAATATTACAGAGCATAGAGATTTAGTTCGACTTCCTCACGATGATGGGTGTAGAAGGATTCGCTCACGACCGAATGTAATTTTCTAACTTGTTTTTGTTGCGCAAGGCTCCAAGTACGCCCTAAACCAATGCATTTTTTTGAAAATCTAATGCTAATGCTTTATATCTTAACTTTCGCAAGTCAAGTCAAGTGAGCATTTTAAAAATCTACTACACAGTAAAGCAGATGAATTCGCGTAATTGTATCTCAGGATAACAGTTGATTGTAGTAGTGATTAGTAGCTAGAAATAGTGTTCGTCTTAAGACTTAGTATTGTGGTTGATGGTCTTACTTTATGGATGAATTGCTTATCACAATAAGTTCAAAAATGTGTTATTATTATTGTCAAATTGACGAACCTTTCAATTCTCTATAAACTGAGACTTGAACTTGACGTCCCTTTAACTCAGCCATTGTCGAAGTGTAATGTATCTCAGTTAACCTATCATTCCATCGCTTGAACTATGAACTGTGTTGCTTTTGGAGACACTAATCTTTATTATCATTTATTCTCCTTTTGCAATTCGTTTAGCCGAATCGAAATGTTCAATGTGATCCATGTCCACTCCTCATGAACGAAGAATATGAATACCATTTACTATACACACACACACACACACACACACCATTTGTCCACGGCGACCACCGAGATCTACACTCTTTCCCTACACGACGCTCTTCCGATCTTTGTCCATTTTTTTGTAAAGTAATCATATGAGTAGATATTGAGTATGTACGAATGTGCGAATGTTCGAATACAAAATTGCATGCATTTTATTTATTATTATGAACAACAATGAAATAAATATTATTAATTTACAATTAAAGCAACAAAATAGAAAACTTTAAGCTGCCTTGCCATTTACAGTACAAATGGCTGTTTTGCGTATTAGTCCGAAGTAAAGGAAAAACAAAAATTAAATAACTAAAGGGTATGAGAAGTGTATGCGAAGGTAAGAGAAGGGGGGGGGCGTCATTGAAAAGGCATTACGATTGCCGGCATTCACATACGTGCCTAACAATACGGAAACCTTATGAAAAGTATTTATTTATTTATTTGATTATTTGGCTAATAAACAAGCAACAGCTTACGATAAAGCAAAGAAGCTTAGAGTTACATGCGAGTACACTGTACCTGAAATATAAGTTTATAGCTTTGAATATTGTAATAAAAATATACATTTATATATATGGGTGAATATTTATATATTTAATTAAGAAAGCAAAAATAGTTTATTTTACGTTAATGCATTAGTTAAGTCATTTCGATTCGAATCGACCGAATCAGGAAAAACGACGATAACCGTATTAGTGTTTTTATAAGTAACGTAAAAAGGATTAAATAATTTATAGCTGAAGCGATAGGGTGATAAGTCAATAGCGATATGGTGCCTCGGCATACACTTTTGGGCATTAAAAGAAGACTCTGCAATATGCGTATGTATGTGGAAGCAGAGTATAGTTGAGTTTCTATCCGTGAAGATAAGACATTAGATTGAGAGATCAGTTACACTTACAGCTTGAAAAGCAAATTAT
>CCAG010002579.1:0-10000 GCA_001077435.1 Glossina morsitans morsitans
GAAGCGTTATCTAAAGTAATTATAATTTCATTTCGAGTTCCCTTCATATTCATAAATGATTTGAGATCTGCCCTACTGGAGCATGAACTATCAGGTAAAGGTGTATTTCTCGCACACAATCAACAATCAACTGTAAATAGAGCTAGAGGTAGTATGCAATTTGTCAAAAGATGGTCTCGTGAATTTGAAGATTATTATTGCACACGAAAAGTCTATTCATTGTCTTGATTAAGTCAATAATTTGCTTTTCAAGCTGTAAGTGTAACTGATCTCTCAATCTAATGTCTTATCTTCACGGATAGAAACTCAACTATACTCTGCTTCCACATACATACGCATATTGCAGAGTCTTCTTTTAATGCCCAAAAGTGTATGCCGAGGCACCATATCGCTATTGACTTATCACCCTATCGCTTCAGCTATAAATTATTTAATCCTTTTTACGTTACTTATAAAAACACTAATACGGTTATCGTCGTTTTTCCTGATTCGGTCGATTCGAATCGAAATGACTTAACTAATGCATTAATGTAAAATAAACTATTTTTGCTTTCTTAATTAAATATATAAATATTCACCCATATATATAAATGTATATTTTTATTACAATATTCAAAGCTATAAACTTATATTTCAGGTACAGTGTACTCGCATGTAACTCTAAGCTTCTTTGCTTTATCGTAAGCTGTTGCTTGTTTATTAGCCAAATAATCAAATAAATAAATAAATACTTTTCATAAGGTTTCCGTATTGTTAGGCACGTATGTGAATGCCGGCAATCGTAATGCCTTTTCAATGACGCCCCCCCCCTTCTCTTACCTTCGCATACACTTTTGGGCATTAAAAGAAGACTCTGCAATATGCGTATGTATGTGGAAGCAGAGTATAGTTGAGTTTCTATCCGTGAAGATAAGACATTAGATTGAGAGATCAGTTACACTTACAGCTTGAAAAGCAAATTATTGACTTAATCAAGACAATGAATAGACTTTTCGTATGCAATAATAATCTTCAAATTCACGAGACCATCTTTTGACAAATTGCATACTACCTCTAGCTCTATTTACAGTTGATTGTTGATTGTGTGCGAGAAATACACCTTTACCTGATAGTTCATGCTCCAGTAGGGCAGATCTCAAATCATTTATGAATATGAAGGGAACTCGAAATGAAATTATAATTACTTTAGATAACGCTTCATTGTAAACAGTGCGTTGTAAGTAAGAAGGAAATCATTTAACTAAAATGTTTGGATGAACAATTCATAGAAATGCACCTATCGGTGCAAATTATGTCAGTTTGCTATGGGCAACCCTTGAAAGATATGTAAAAAGCAGTTCTAACGGAATCTACTAGTAACTAACAATAAAATTAATCGAACGTAGTAAACCTGTTGTGTTTCCAAGCACTCCATGAGCTTAGATAGAACAATAAGTTGTCCATAAGTGTAAAATTTGCAAAGGGAATCTATCCTGCA
Source organism: Glossina morsitans morsitans (assembly GCA_001077435.1). NCBI lineage: Eukaryota > Metazoa > Arthropoda > Insecta > Diptera > Glossinidae > Glossina > Glossina morsitans. The sequence goes on from CCAG010002579.1 coordinate 1,478, forward strand.
GTACGACGACCCAGGTAGCACAGCGATCATGAGAAAGCGGTTAGAAGAGAGCAGGCGAGTGCCAGATCGATAAGTGTTATAGGTGTCTTCACTCACTGAGCACACTCTCTTTGGCTATCGCCAAGTGCGCTCCCGCGCATTGGAATTTAAGCCCACAAAACGGTGACTTGATAATCGCAACTCTTATCTACTCGGCTGCTCATGCTAATGAGAGACCTTCATCAGATCATAGCGATGATTGTAAAGTGTTCCAAATTGAAATAGCACTCGGGAGGGTTAATGCAGAAGAGTTTGCTTCGCAGTGAGAAATATTCAAAACTCGCTTTAAGTTATAGGGAATTACCTCACTCCAGCAGTTACATAAAAAGTTCATAAGAAAACTGTACAAAATCTGAAAGTGTACAAATTAATCTCACCCGAATTCGTTCAAGTCGAAAGGAAATATTCCTTTTTTTGATTTGCGTCTAAAACTGATGAATTGCGAGACCTTGAGAGACAGAGGTGTGTTGTTAATCAATTGCAGTCTCATTTGCAGTCAGTCTAATTGTAGTCCTTAATTGTGTTTGCACACTTTATTATTTTGATCAATTTGATGGAATGAATCTATGCAGACGTTGCGAGTTGACACTTTGTACGTCAATTTCGTGCAAGGTCTTTGATGAGCTCTTCAATGCTATGGTTGGCTGTGTTAGCTAAAATCTATATAAATGATATGTCAGCCAGGTTTATATGATTTTTCCCATGAACTCGCTATCTACTTTGCTAACTAATTTTCTGTGAATGATATGCGAGGAGAAACTAAGCAAGTGTTGTTCTTCACATTTTATGCATCGATGTAACTGTTGCTTGCATTAACTTAACAAAAACATTGAGATTATCAATGTGTTTGATGGTAACTCATAATAATTATTGTTGAGATGGCTATTATAAAAGGCCCGCGAGTGAGACTCTCTCCCCTCCTTATGAAAATATATAGAATGTAACGGATAAAGCAGATAGCCTTTATATCTGCGAGTCAAAATTAGGTTGCACAGATTGACATGTTACATCGTTTGGTTATGCCCTTGTCACCTAAAACTCCTTCTTAAAATTTTTCATCTTTATCTCTCTCTGACCTTGAACTTCATACCATTGGATTGTGATTTTTAGGAAAATTTTATTTACGATTCTTACAAAACTTATTCGCAAGTGCATTATTTGCAGGAACTTATATTTACAACATTTTAATGCTCGTTCTGCTATTGTTCGTTCGCACGACGATGAGTTCAACTCTCTTGGCTGGACTGCCTTTTCCTTTCGCCAATACTCTTGACAAGCAAGTTGCTGATAACAAATTTCATTCATTCATGCGATTTTGGTATTCAGCGGATTGTCGAGCGGTCGAACATTATGAATCTGTGTTTGGTTTTTATATTTTAAGAATTTCGTTTCCTAAAAATTCGAGTAGTTTTCATGTCGACTCATTTTATCAAATGTGCGATTTTCGCAAAACTATGTTGGAAACCTAAACGGTGTACGCCAGCATATATTTTATATAAGTGCGCTGGGTGTGACAAAACTCCTCATTCGAGTCGTAGCAGTGTATCGTGAACAACTCTTGCAACAAGTGGTCAAACAAGTGGCATTTTCAGTCAATTCGTGTCACCACTTCTAAGCCGTTGAACTCAAAGCCGACAATTGGGATATGATGGTGCAGCATCACCCTTAGCTTCTGAACGTGTTTGATGGGCTTCAGCAGCAAATTTCTTCAAGTAAGCCATAGAAGCTATGAATTTGGAAGAAGAAGAATTTTGAGCGCTCCATGTTTAGGGTCGGCGCATGCTGACCAAATCAATAACATTAAATGGAAAAACTGTTCTTTTTTGTAGAGGAAGGTCAAAACTATCGAATTCAATCGTTGTGTACGCCAGTATTTCCCATTTCTTTATCATCTTTACCTGTAGAAGTCGCTGATCAAACCTTTTGCAAGCACCTAATTGAATTCAAGTGCGGAACATTTGCGGGATAGACGTAGGTGGCCATGACGATGCAAAATCTAATAATAATGAAAAATGTATATTAATTATATGATTTTTGACTATATTTCTGGCTAATGAGGAAGACTGAACTTTTCCGGTTGTGCCATGGTATAATCTTCTTTCAAACTTTCTATTGGAAGGTGGTGTAATTTCGAAAAAATCTAAGATCTCTCTCTCTCTCTCTCTCTCTCTCTCTCTTGAATCATTTGCGACAATATTTACCTTTAGTACTCATTTCATTTCCTTAAAAACCTATACACTTCATAACCGGGCTACTTGGCCTTGAATGCACACTCTTTCTTACTCCTTACGGGTTTTACAATAATAATTGGATGTACACATGTATATATGTGTTTTGGATTTCATTGCTTTAAAATTAATTGATTAGTTCCTAATCAGATTTTCGTCTCACGTATGCCCGGTGGATGGGTCGGACTGGAAAATATGAGATAATTGTTAGTTGGCAATAAAAAGCAACTCGGCGACCACTATTTCGTTCCTCACTAATTAGCGTTATCCACCTTTTTGTCTTGAAATTAAATGCACCTTCTCTTCTCTCGCTTTCATAATGTTTTCGCATGAACAAGACGCGGGCATATGACAGATAGTGTTAAGAAGATCCCACAAAAAAATAAACGAATTATTGAAAACGAAGTTACTTTGCGAAGATCTTTAACAAAAAGCTCCCCTTCCTTGATATGTAGTCGATCTGAGTTGCTAAGTGAAATTTTTTTACTAACTTTTTGTAAACATTACATTGTTACATTGTTCGAAACAAAAAATACAAGTTTGAAATATATACGATACGATATCGGTACGAATATACGATATACGGATAAAAAGATCTTCGCTGTTCCTTGCAATCGGACACTTTTAGTGTTGATTGTTAAAAAAAGGATTTGTCTCAAGCCGTACATAACTTGTTATTGTTCTCCTTCTCTTTTATTATTCTGTGAATTTACTATAAATTTAAACTTTTCACACCCTAAAGCGCACTAGTAATAAGAGTATATTAAATTTGTCTGCCGGTATGCAGCACCGACGATTAATTGAAATAGACTTACATTTGATTATACCAATCAAACCGGAATTATTTTCTAAGCTACTTGTCCATCTGTCTGATCGTTTTTCATGCATTGTTTCGTTTAACCTGCAGCTTGCCATTTTCGAGATGTATTAATTAAATTTAGTACACTAACAATCTTTGGCGCAATGATGAAAATGGATTGGATAGGATCACTTTTGCGACCGCTGTCCATAAAATGATCTATCTATTTGAAAAAAACCGTTATGTAGAAAAAAAATGGAATATTTGAATGGGAGGGGACGCTATATTTTTAACTTCGTTCAGGAGGGCGCCAACAATAACCACCATACAGACGGGCAGACATGGCTTCATCAATTCAGAATTTCACGCTGATCAAGAATATATACACTTTATGTGGTCTCTAAAAGAATTACCGAAAGAAACAAAATAAGTAAATTCTCATCCTTCAGTAGCGGGTGTAATAAGTCTTTACATGGATAACAAGATCTGACAAGAATTGGTCCAAAGCTGATATCTGACAAATAAATTTTGCTGGAATAATTTTAGATTATATAGGTCCATTTTCCGCATTCCTCCCTACGAACGGAAAGGAGAACGTCGGAGGTGAGCCTTTACATGGCAATAAGGTTTAATTGTTACTATTTGCTATTTTATGACTGAAATAAATAAAACATTGCATTAACCGGACTGGTGTAGAGTATTGAATTGTCGACGTTTCCCAATTATAATGTTTTTATCTCGTATCATTTTACAATTAATAATCTCTTCTTTTTTTCTCTTTTGATGCTTTCACATACCGATGTTTTTCTACCGTCCGCAACTGCATTTACTGCATTTTCTATAGTTCAGTATTAATTTTTATTTATTTTGAAAAACGTTGTGCTGTTGTTCTTTTCATATCTACTTTATCATATCCCTCTCTTCTGTATATAGTGTGCTGTAAACAAATAATTTGTTTTTGTTTTCATTCGTTACTAATACTAGCTTTATTCTATTTTAGTAAAACAACAAAAAACATTTGCGGCTAATTAAATAGTTTATTTAATGAATCGAACATAAGTCACCCACCATACAGTTGGCAGTTTATTATACAATTCATACAACTTTTTGAATATCTACTCATGTTATGTGTAAAGCATTTAAACGGTTAGTAAATAAATCGGTTTTGTGATAATTATTTTAATCGATTTATATGCAACTGCTATTGCCACTGCGACAAATGCCAAATTTGTAAATCACATCATGATTATATTGTTCATTGGGATTTAAAATGATCGATGGGAAATTGGACTGTAAGGAAAAAAACAATAAATAAATGAAAATAAAACAAAAATTAAAGCGAAACAATTTGAAACATTTAATGCTAAACTGTCCTATTAAGAATACCTCTACTTAAATAACCATGTAAGTGCATAAGTGTGTTTCAATTTAAGCATTTTCATTGGTATTAGATCGGTGAAGTGAAGAGTTAGTTGAAAGATATCAAAAGGATGTCGAACCCTAAGTCAATGGTCGATGATTTTCATACGAAAATCGAATTTAACACTATACATATAACAAATATACGCATAGATACTCTTTAATATTGCGAAAGTTATTTACATAGCGTTTTTGTTAGGCTTTAAGTAGAAAAGACCAGTAAATGCCTTTCGCAAACGTTGGTAATCAAAACACTGCTAACACTGTATATAGCTATCCCTTTTGCATTCGAACTTAATTAAAGTTGAACGGTTTTATTAGTGATCCTTTGCTTTTGCTATGCTTGAACACTTACATGATTAACAGCATCCGGATATTTTTGTGTCTCTAAACAAAATGAACCTTGTCTCACATATTTGGCACCTGCCTTACCCTTAAGTGGCATCTGGAAAAAAAAAACAAACTCATTTAAAATAAATGCAAAGGGATTTTCCTTCAAATTAAATTTTTTTCTATTTAATAAGAAATTCCTACAAATCATTTTAAATTCTTAGCAATAAAGTCATGAACTACCGCATGGCTGTGCGAAGCAGTGTAAGTGGCTGTGCGTGTTAGTATTGATTTCAATGCTCTTGTGCACTATTAAGAAGAGTGTGCATGTGTGATTTCTAGTAACCACAAGTAACAAACATCACGTGCTTTACGTAACGTATGAGTAACATTTAATTTGATTTTTATGAAATCCAATCTTAATAAAATTACTCATACGACAAGCAAACAAACAGTGCTTATGGTAAGAAGGAATGCAAAAAAAATAATAAAAGCAAAGTTGGAAAAATGTGAGCAAACACCGTAATATTGAGTGGAAAAGTGCAAGCAATGCTGGAGTTTTTATACCAATAACAACAACAATTTTTATATATACATATTTTTTTTAATGCTTCACTCACGTACATGGAAATGCATGTGTTTTTCCTAGAGATGTTACAAGACTTCAAGATGAGAAGGACAGATGAACAACTTGTTGGTGCAGTTGTTTGCATCATGCTAACGATAGCATGTATATATGTATTTGTATATGCGCGCAAATATTTAAACGTACATTTACATAATAACATAAAATTATTATATCAACTGTCGAAGTATGAGAGCGTACTAATTTTATCATTCAATTGGTAACATTTGGAAATATATATCAGTGCTGGAGGGACGTAGTGAGCGTTGTGAGTGGGCAGCTATCTGGAAAAATGTCACTTCGTTTTCTTACATTTTGTAAAGCGCAGGCATAATAAAATGTCATTTGAAACAAAAAAAAAAACAACAAATTTTTATAAAAAATGTTGCATATATTGCGAGCCTTAAGAGACATAATTGCATTTTAACCATGTAACACGTCGCTGTAAAAAGCTTGAAAGCTATCTCCAGCCAGCTTAACTATATTTACCACTAAATAACGTATCACACTCAATATGCAATACCTGTTGTATAGCTCTGTGACTATATTCGTCTTCCCAATCATTATTTGCTTAAATCATTATTAAACAATTCCAACATGTTTAAATAAATAAAGCAAAAAAAAAAAAAGATGAGTTCATAAAATTATAATATGTCGGTCAAATCTTTCATATTCACTAACTGGGATCTTAAAAAAGTAGTTTATAAGCAGTTCATAATCAACAAAGAAAGCAATTTCTTTGCCTTTGAAAACAAATTTATTCTCAATTTATTTTGCACTGTCAGCGCGTCATTTGTTCCACTAATATGAACATGAATGTTTGCAAAATCTTAATGGGTGCGGTCGAGACAATGTTTACGAAACACGAAAACACCGGCGGACAGATGGACAAACATATACAGACCTGCGAAAAATGGACTTCGAATTTGATATTGATCAAGTATATGATCAAGTCTACGCCCTTTATAAGATTTCTAAAAATTTCTACGTTGTGATCGTGCAAACATTTCGATGAAATGAATATGCCTTCAAGCTTCTGCATTGACGATATGAAGCGAAGTCTTTTTTTTTTTATAGAGTGGATTAGCCTAAGGTAATGTATATCCAAGATACATTCCAAATGGAATAAAATTCCTTTTTATTTTGTTGTTTTAAATTACTGTTACTCTCCCCTCCGCCGCACCGCTATCTAACCTAACCATATGCACTTTATATTTGTGCGTGTATGCTTCCCTTAATACTTTTACATCTGCACTTTTCTTATTAAAAGTAACAATAATTACTTAATGTTCGTTACCTATGTATATACATTTCGTATTTACATTTCGTGGTTGTAGAAAGAAAATAATAAAAAAAAAAAACGAAAAGAAAAAAGAGAAAAGAGAAAAATTCCACCATTAAAAGGGTTAACGGCCAACAGTTTTTGAAAGTTTTCAAAACCTCATTATTAGTTTATTGTTATGTGTTTCCTGAACAAATTACCCTCCAAATATGTATAATTCAACTAACAAATGGGAGCGTAATTTAGCAACAATGGTAACAACTATTACCGTTGTTCGACTTTAATTGTAATAGACCGTCCCGTCCGACCATCAGCCAAGAGCAAACAACAATAGAGAAAAGGTGTTGCTGAGCAAAAACCTCTCTATTATATTTCATACAAAATGCACATTAAAATGTATGAACATGTTGCATTTACTTGTTACGTTTTTTACGTCTCCCTTGTTCTACTGCAGCTATTCAAAAATAAAGAAAAAAGATGAGAAAAAAAAATGAACCCGAAACCCCAACATTATTTTACTATATTTCCTGACGTTTAATGTGCAGTGTTAGTTAGCTAGTTGGTTGGTGTATTCTTGTTTCGCAAAAATATAAAAGTCATGTAACGGCAAAATTAACATGAACAACATTGCAATGCAGTCCTTTCCTTTTTCCGTTTCGCATGAAAAGAAAAGAAGTTGTTGTTGAAATTGAAGGTGATTTTCAAATTTTTGCACACGCGTAACAAAACTTATGATTTTATTGTTAAGTATCTATGTGCACCCGCCAACCGCCAACCGCATTTGAAGAATTCTTCTTCATCGCAAGATTGTGTGTGTGTGTGTGTGAACTAACTTGCATAACTTGAAATGAAAAAGAAAAAGGGAACAAAGCATTTCCTTCATAGTGTTATCAGTTCTTCTCCCAGCTTGCAGGTAAAATACGAATTCCATATCGAAAAGACAGGCAGACGGACAGAAAGACTTTAAAGGCTATATAATAAAAGGACCCACTTTTCGAATTCCATTATAAAAATCCAAGCACTGCGCTCACGCAGACCTATGCCGCTGAGAACAGCGAGAAGTGTTGCTCTCTAGCTGAGCTCTTCTCTTGAAATGGCGATCGCTTAGCATACCATATATGGTATATATTTCAAATCATATTTGTATGCGATTTGCCAGAATTTTTTATCTAAGATTTGCCGGTAAGTATGAGCGAATTCTTAGAGAGTTTTATTTCTTTACCAAACTTGGGACCAAAATTTTATTGAAACAAAATTTACAGCCTACCGTCAATCTATGCGCTGAAATGCCCTTAACCGTTATGGGGATAGTTTAGGAAGAAAGGAAATTGTTAATCGATTGATTTAGCTGATATTCAAAATTTTGCGGGTCCTTGCATTTATTTAGCTGATCTTCGAACTTAAATTCATGACAGAGAGGGAAAACAATTTGAGACTAAGTTTTTGTCCTTAAAGAAAATATTCACTATTTCAATATAATGTAAGGTAAACAAATAAAACTAAATCGATTTTGCTATTCATGCTAACCAACAATAGATGTAACCGATGGGGTCACTAGTTTTTCTTCTAGATATTTCCAAATATCCACATGAGAAGCCGAATAGATAAGTAACCGCGGCCGAGTTTCCTTTGGCCGTAACTGTAGTGAGTGTTCAGTCGGTAAGGGCATAACACTTATCGATTGGGCACACATCCACTAGATAATGCGGCCACCACCTCCCCATTTTTTCTTTCTTTCCCTCGGTTTTAATTATACTAAAATTCTTTGTATGTAAAACAATGAAAAAATCCAAAGTTCGCC
>CCAG010002579.1:15000-102595 GCA_001077435.1 Glossina morsitans morsitans
ATGGCTATAAAATCAAAACTATATAAGATTCTTAGGACTAAAAAAGAAACAAAAAAATTATATAAAAACATGAAGGTGACTTCACGTACAACGTGCCTTCTAAAGAGGACATGTTCAAAACAGCACATTGTAGTGGCGCCATCTGTTGATAACTACCTGAGTTTAGAGAATAAATTCTGTACCTATGTTCAATCAAAAGTTCATCACGATCAGACACGTAGTAGCAGAGTTGTTTCGCCGTGGATAATAATGCCCTGAGAAGCTACCGAAACTATCGGAAGATGCTTGCTGGCGAAGATCTGCTCTATGTAGTTAACTACTGTTGTGGATTGTAATGTGTCAATACTTCCCTTGGGACATTAAAAATCTGTGCAACAAAAGCTGAATAGTAATTCCGCTATAATGCAAATACATGAGCGACTTTAGCTGCTTTAGTTTTCCCAAAATCGTGAGATCATTTCATATTAACGCGTTAGATAAGTTCCATTTGTTCAGAGAGGAATAAGTGGCCTTCAAGCATATTCTGATTTTGGCATTCCAAAAGTAACGGGACCATCTTTATTAAAGAGATTGTTCTATTCACTAAGCGTCGGGCCCGGCTCTCGTTTCATGAACGGTTTCTGTGCCATTGGGCAATGTCGACATACATATGCAGGTCTCCAACTAAAACCCTATAGAGAGCTGTAACTGCCAGTGTTCGGATGACTTCCACGATGACATAATGCTTTCCTTTCTTTAGCAAATGCCTTTCTCCGAATTCATGAAAATCAAGCGGCCTAAATGAGAGGAATACGACGAGTGATTATTCGTTAAAATGCAACTTTTCGCTACAAAATTAGTTACGAATGTGAGTTCTCGTAACTTTCGTGTAATCGTTTGCCATCTCTCACATGGTGCAAAGCAACGCATAACGCACACTTTCGGAAGGACAAATGTTCCCTCAAAATAGTAAAAAATTGATTTGTTTTACAGATATTTTTCGATATTCAATTCCGTTTCCCTTCAGTTCAATGAAGATTTTGGCTAACCTTTGGTGAATTCCTTTAAAGTTTTGATGGGATTTTGACTTATTTACAACACTACAGCTCAGCCCCAAATTGCCAAATACGGTTTGACAGATCGTTAATGAATAATGTGTGTCTGATGAGAGAGAGGGACAGAGAGAGAGGGAGAGAAAGAGAGCGAGAGAGGAGCAGAGAGAGAGAGCGAGAGAGAGAGAGAGAGAGAGGTGGCGATACTAAAGACTGTGCTATTTTGAAAAAATCCTACTCACTTTAGGAAGCACGTTGAATTATTGCCAATTAACGCGTTCACAATCCATAAAATCGACAAAATTCAAATATTTCTAAATCTCTTACCTGATTCTTAAGCCACTTGTACTAAATAACATGCTGTCTGTAGAGCACTTGACGATTATATTTCATTTGGTTATCAATTTTGCTCGAAATTTTCTTAAAATGATATATCTTCTTCTTCTTCTTCTTGTTCTTCATCGTCTTGTACTTCCGTAAGGTTTCAATTAACACAACTTTGACAATATCCTTCCGACTGTAACAACTTTACTATCAATTTTCTATTTCCGTATTTTATGCTTCTATAACACGTTGGCCAACACAACGCAAATAAGTATCAATCTGTTCTATCTATCTTTGGTTACCAATGCACAGTCACAATTATATATGTATAGTTGTTTGCGGTGTAAATGAAATACTTACATGTCCGGCCAAATTGAAATAGGAATGATTTGTCATATTGACAACCGTTGTTTTCGTTGTCTTTGCCTGCATGCTCACATGCAGACAATTGTCTTCGGTCAATGTATATTTTACCGTTGCGGTAACTTGGCCCGGATATCCTTCATGACCAGCCGGCGAACAGTGTTGCAATGTCACCCCATCGCCATTCGCTTCAAGCACCTGCCAATGCATTTTATCAAAACCAAGAAAACCGCCATGCAGCTGATGTCTATTGTTAAAATTTCGAGATACTTGAATATCTTGACCATTCAACATAAAATGACCATTAGCAATACGATTGCAAACACGACCAATTGTGGCGCCAAAATAGGGATTTGTTGCGGTTTGATATCCTACAAAAGAAATTTAAAGGTAAAGCAACAAAGAAACTTCATTACGCTTCATATAAATGCGGCTGCGGTAACGAAAATTTTCTCTTTCCCTTCCCTTTCCCTTTCCCTTTCCCAATCCCTTTGGCTTATATCCCAGTTATTGCTCTTATAATATTAATTGTATGACGCCGTTGCGGTGATTGTTAGAATTTATGTGCGCAAAAATGTGTACGATGCTTGTTTGTGTGTGTTCATGCGTATTTGTCAGACAACATCATTTCATATATTTATTAAAGTCTATCTGATGATTTTCATTTTACATTGCATTCATAACGTTCTTCGGTTTTCTAAAATTTTACAAGTGGAAAACAGTCGAATTGACTCTTTTTGACTGGTTAGATGCCTTTTGATTATGGATGGTTGACTGGTTAGCTGGGTTTTGGTTTTTTCCCTTCTATTTTTTTGGGTTGTTGCTCTTCTCTATTCTGGCTGGCTACTCTTGCTAAGTAATACTTAATGTTGTTGGTTTCGAGTGTGCTTCTGGGGTTAGCCAAGTGACTGACCTGACACCAAGACCAACCAAAAGCCAACCGAAAGCCAACCAGCAAACTTTAAAATTCCTTTATTCTTGCATTTTCTCTCTAATTTTTTTTTTTTTTCTATTTTTTATCTTCTTTCATTACACGGATGAAGCAAATGGTGTAAATTAGTGGCTTTGCCGTAATGCTGGCATCTGAAATAAACAATATCTGTAGTCGTTGTAGTGAAAATAATAAAATGTTCAGAGTGAATGGAAGAAAAAAACAAAAAAAAAAAATAGGATAAAATATTTTACACAAATTGTTGTTAAGGATTTGTCGTTCTTTTTTTTTTCTGGAATGATGCAAATAAGTGATGCAGAGATGAAAGTGTTTGTTAAGAAGACATTTTGCTTGTTTGAGGGGAGAAAATTACAAAAGTTTTTTATAGTAAACTAACAAGTGTTGTATGAATGTTGCCGAGAAATGTGGAATCAAATCCAAAGCAATTATTTAAAGGAAATTTTTGCGCCTTTTTCGGCACTAAAGTTGATATCCTTATCTTAGACCACATATAGAGCGTATACCATCTACGACAGTAGAGACGTCATATGTATCCGCCTTGAAGCAATACTCACGACAATGCGAGATCTCATCATCTCAGAACAATTGGGAAGAGCTGACTAGGAAGTTTTTATGCAGCCACCGAACCGCGAGAACCTCCTTCCGTTCGACTACCATTTGTTTCGCTCTATGAAACGCTCTCTTAAAGAGCTCTTAAAGCTGCCTTAGCAAGATCCATGCAAAAAAGTTTCCCAGTTTATCATCAAAATGGAACATATTTGACTGAGCAAAGCTCACTTAAAATATAAGAAAAACAACCAGCCATCAACGTCATTTACCTAATATTGGCGAGCACCTGAATAAGCGAAAAACCTGTATTACAATTGCAAGCCAAAGACAAGCCTGCATAGCGTTTTCGATAATTTGGCTGAAACGACCTCATAAAATGTATCAATTTTTTCGGAAAACAAATTCATTAGAAAATCGTAATAATTTTCGATTAAATCCACAGACTATCACATGTGCCGTATATAAAGTACGGCTGAATAGGATTAGAGTTGCCATGGGCTAAAGCGCAGTCACATGGGTCTAAAGCGATCTATTGGGCGACGAGTCAAAAAGTCTTTTTTTTTTTTTATTCCAATAATCGAGAGGTGTTGATATTGCATTTTTGTTAAACTCTTTACAATGCCTACATACAAGCAAACATCTTCGACCGTCTAATGAAGACTTTAGGTTGATTTAACTTTGACTATTTGCCTTTTCGTCACTTCACCTATTTGGATGCGAATGAATCTTTTGAGATCGCCAAAGCTGAATATTGAGTTTTCTCTGACTTAACTTAGCTATTAGCCGAACACAGTTCGTAAAACCTTTAAATCAGGACAAAATACCTTAAAGAAAAAAAAAAAATTAAATTTAAATAAAATTTCTATATATAAAAGTGACATTTGACCGAGCCAGTGATACACCACTAAATGAAATCTATTGATTCAAATGATCAACTGATACGAAGTATCAATGTGCACAACGATTAAATTCGTTGATTTTGGCCTTCCTCTACATAAAATAGCAATTCCATAGGTAGTATTATTGAACTATTCAGTCTATACAGGCGCTAATCATGGAACATGGGAAGTTCTGCCGGACGCAGCGCGCTCACCAGATATAGCGCCTTCTGACTACCCTTTGTTCAGATCGATGGCTGGCACGCGGATTCGAAATGCTGAAGAAGTGCGAAATGGGATCGCTGCCAATTCAATATCTTCCTTTCGACACAGTACCGCCACGTTGCCAGGTAGATGAACAAAAAATTGAAAAAAATGATGGAAAATATTTTGGTTATGGTACCAATATTGTAGCAATATTTCTCAATAAATGGCTTTTTCAAGTGAAAACTATGATCCAAATACATGCAGGTGTTTGCTATATATAGGTGAGGTGAGGTACGCTTCCTCTTTCCGCATGATCTTATACTCACCCAACGAATATACTTCGCATTTGGAAATTATACACAGTTTTGATAAGCGTGAGTAACCTAATCGTGGCCTAGAAAAGTCCATTTTGCCTTCTATATATACATCAGCCTTCGTTCGAACGCAAGCTTAACAAATTCATTATCGAAAAACTCAAAAACAACCAAAAAAAAAATATATAATATATGGGGAATGTGCAGATACGATATACGATCGAAATATCATATATCAGCTCGCGATTGACGTTAGTAGAGTCGACTGTAGCCGGATTACTTTTTTAATAGTTTTTTTCAATTTTCCTTTTACTGTTCGAGTATAGTTCGACATAGCATGCATTGTATATAAGAAGAACTCACTCATCAAGTGCATGACATTTCTCTAAAACGTTTCGAATTTTGCAGAATATTGCAAAATTTGACACTAAATTACAAAAAAATTTTGAATGCAATAAATACTAACCTGCAACATCGTCATATCCAAGAACAATATCGTCTATCTGACCGCTTGCATCCGGTACCTTAATACTGGTTACGGTGGCACCCAATGTACAAATCTTTTTTTTCATGTTCAAGTGACACGTGTCGCCCAACAAACGCATTTCATTAAAATTCAATGTGTGTGTGCGTGTGTGTGTGTGTGAGTTTGAGTGTGTTTATATCCGTTCGCGTTATTTTAGTTTGTGTTTGGGAATTGTATAAACATCAGCCACAACATCGGTTGGCACATGACATGGGTTATTGTTATGAAGACGTTGTACGTTTTATTTGCAGTGCGGCGATGGCAGTAATGGTGAGGGTGGAATACGTTGTAGATAATCGCCAAAAGGAGGAAAAGAAGAACGAATTATAAACAAAGTAAACAAATTGAAGATTGTTTTACAAAATCAACTATCTATCTAAAGAAGTTTTTAAGGCAAATTGCTTTCATACAACACAGGTACAAACATTTCTGATTGTATCTTGGATAACTGCCATATGGGATTTACAATTTCTTGAATCAAAATTTAATTTATAGCAAGTCAAATGCACTGTGTAAAATAGATACATATACATATGTGGGTTGACTGAAAAGTTCCGACCTAAAGATGAATTTTGCATCAGATGCTCAGGAAAGCCAGAGAAATATGTTTGCGCGTTACGCGTTACGCGTTCATAAGTATTCGCTAATATTTCATCATTTCAAAAATTTCATTTCGGACATGCGATGGTTGCTCGGCAACCGTTTAAGCGAATCGATGTAAGACTTTTTTGATGACTTGATGTCATTAAGTATTTGTTTTTAAAAGCCGCTAAGCCTAAACAAATTAAATGCGAGTTAGACGCTGTGTACAAGAAAATTTTAATTGAAACATGGCCGTACCAGCTTGCAGGATGATATTCAGTCGAGACGCCCACAAACACCAAACGACACTGGGCGACCGAAGTAACGTTAGAAAGAAGTAACGAAGGAAAGGTTATGAACTTGTTGATAGAATATGTTTATTACCTATTGGTGAAGGGCACGTTCGCTCACATTTGACTAACAACACTGCGTCACGAGTCGATGACACAATTATCTGCATTGAAGCTCCAGTTTCTGTCCGATTCACCTGACTCTCCAACGATCTGAATTATCTGTTCGACAATCTCGAAAGGAGACTCTGTGAAATAATCTTGAGTCGCACGTTAAGGTCAGTCCAGGAAGTCAAGCCTACTTTGAGGATTATGACAAATCGTTCTATGCAAAAGAGAAGCGTTCAACTCTTGCATGGGTGACTGCCACGATGAATGAAAACAAATTTAGCAGAAAAACAAAATCTCGTTCTCTTTCTGCTTAGTCCTGGAAATTATTGATCGACATATTGCAGCCACAACTTGGCATAGGTTGCTGCTGTGTGTTAGAGGAACTCGAAAGTAATCAATAATTCGCAAAGAATTTGCTTGGCTTTTATTTCCGCACCGATTGTATTCTTTTTTCGCCAAAGTAGTCTGTCTATTCGTCACTGCATAGACTTTCATTTCTTGCGACGGTAATAACAAAGAAAATCTACGATGTTTTTATAGATCAATTGAAGATCTGCTTGGAAAACCCTAAAGGGCGATCAACTATCGCTGTGGCAAAGAAAAAGACGAAAAAAAAACTTGGATTTGAAAACTTCTTTCAGATTTCAAAGCAATTTATTACGTGTGGGTCCTCTTTATAGACCAAGTCCATTCGTTATCATCTTTGCAACGACTTGGCATAAAAGCCTAACACTTTTAAACTAATAGGATTGTTTAGCCACAACTGTGTTGTAAACAATTAAACACTAGTTTATGATTACATAAAGCATTCTCTCGCATTCGTCCCGCTAGCCTGAAATCTCTTCTTAGAGTAATTTGATTTACTGAAACTACGCACTACTGGTAGATGTATGGAAATGAATTAAATTGTTACTTAAATCAAGGAAAATTACGTTAGAAAAAGCAAAGAAGAGGAAGAGATAAAAAAAATTCTTAAAAGAAGAAAAAGGAAAAAATAAAGAAAGAAAAGGATTGTCCTCTAAATGTAATGCATCTGTCGTTTAGATTTGTGGCCAATATGTTTTTCTATGCATGTGAGTCGAGTCTCTCTTTATTTTCTCTCATTACTTTTTTTTTCTTCAACATACTAAGAAGTTAATGTCCAGTCATTATTAAATAAGCATGCAGTGCAAAAGCTTTAAGCTCTTATTTAGATGAAAGAGAAACACTATCGGTAACTATGCAACGTTTAGACCTCTCCTTAGGAGTACTTCATCATAAGAGATACAATTTTTTTTAACTTATAATGCATTTATTCTTAACATTTTTCAATTTCTACTCTACATTCACATTTTTCGATTACATGCATCGAAACAACAGAGCTATTGCTCTATGCATCCTTTTGATTTATGCTTGTGTAGGGTATCTTGAAATAGTTTTTATTTTCGATTTTTCATTGTTTTTTAAGCCATTTTTTTTTTTTTTTTTTTTTTTTGCTTTTATTTGGGTTTTGATTGGCAAAGAGAAAAAATATTCATTTGGTCTTTATAGTTTATTTAGTTTAGGTAGATAGGTACCCTTAATCTTATGTCGTCTGTCTACGTGTGAGAAAGCGAAAAAAAAAGAAGAAAGAAAGACGACTTAAATTCGAGATTTTCTATATTGCATTTTCCTTCACTATTTATCTTTTCAATGCTCTTACTCTTGTTGATATTTTCCATTAAAGTTAGCATGACTCTCTTCTCTCTTTTTCCACGTGCATGTATACTGCGATGTGTGTGTTTTCAGAGGCTTTGTTTGTATTATCGAGTTAAATTTGAAAGGGATTGTGTGTAAAAGGGTTTTATAGAGATTCTTTTGATATATTGTAACAACAGAACGCACACACATTGTCACGAAGCAAAGGGAAGCAAAAAAGAATTTTATATTCTTGAGCTTGGGCCGAATCCTTTTTACTACACACTACCACTTTTTGCTTAATAGATGGACCCATGGATCCATTCGCACGGTATCATTTGAACATATCGTATATATCGCATATATTCGCCCGTCCGTATCAACTCAAAGCCATACTTTTGCGTAATTTCCAAATAGACTAATTTCCGTTTCCATTTCCATTAAGAAAAACTGCAGCTCTAAACAAAAGACTAGGCAGCGCCATATAGCAACTTTAGCGATTTTCGAAATTTCCCTCCTTACGCGAATAACAAGAGGGTAATAAGGGACCCAAAATATTCTTCTTAACATATTTGTATGTGCTTGGTAGTTGAAGAAATTTATGTCCTTTACTCGATCTCTGGATCATATTTTGATACGGTAAAAACATTTCGAAAATCTAATATACCCGTTGTTGTGGATATATACGTGAACAGCAAAAAAGAAGCGAAAACCCCGAAAGACAGAAAACGAAAATGAATTTGACGCTTGTATGTTATTTTCTCCTTTTTTTTTTTTTTTTTTTGAGTTTTATACGTATGGACCTGTCATTTTCACTTATTCTTCTTAAGGCGATTTTTGTATCAAGTAAGCGAGAGACGTTTAAGATACTACCGTAAAAAATTGCTTTATAAAGCACTTATCAAGAAAGGGTATATTAAATGGATTGAATCATAAGTAAACATCCAGGGATACTATCGAGAGACCTTATTTTGTTCCAAAGCGATTGCAAATCTAAATGATAGATTAAAGAAAGCCAAACTTAGGATACAATAGCTATTCCATAACTGGGTCATTCTCTTGAACAATTTCAATATATCTCAGAAGCCCTAGTCTGAGCGCAAATGTGTATATGAAAGCAGTTCTATGGTGAGTTAAATTTTAAATGAATGCAAAGCGCTATGCATAACTATATGCCAACTTCATGTCTTGAAATTCATACTCTTGTCAAATTTAAAAAAATGCATTTTTTTCAAACAATTTCTAAACGAATATCAACGTTTCTCTTTAAACCGTTTCACTAATTTTGAACCCGTTCACTAAGAACTTAATAATTGCATTTAGTGCATACGCGGACATGAATGCTATAGAATAGGTTTTCATTGTGATACAAAATGGCCTGAATGCTATAGCAACATCCACTGGAAACGTATTCAAGTAAAAACGAATGCTATAGTATATAAAAACGAATACTATAGCACCCGTTTCCCGTTGATTTTGCTATAGCATTCAAGTAAAAACGAATGCTATAGCATATAAAAACGAATGCTATAGCACCCGTTTCCCGTTGATTTTGCTATAACATTCAAGTAAAAACGAATGCTATAGCATATAAAAACGAATGCTATAGCACCCGTTTCCCGTTGATTTTGCTATAGCATTCAAGTAAAAACGAATGATATAGCACCCGTTTCCCGTTGATTTTGCTATAGCATTCAAGTAAAAACGAATGCTATAGCATATAAAAACGAATGCTATAACACCCGTTTCCAGTTGATTTTGCTATAGCATTCAAATAAAAACGAATGCTATAGCACCCGTTTCCTGTTGATTTTGCTATAGCATTCAAGTAAAAACGAATGATATAGCACCCGTTTCCAGTTGATTTTGCTATAGCATTCAAATAAAAACGAATACTATAGCACCCGTTTCCCGTTGATTTTGCTATAGCATTCAAGTAAAAACGAATGCTATAGCATATAAAAACGAATGCTATAGCACCCGTTTCCCGTTGATTTTGCTATAGCATTCAAGTAAAAACGAATGATATAGCACCCGTTTCTAGTTGATTTTGCTATAGCATTCAAATAAAAACAAATGCTATAGCATACAAAAACGAATGCTATAGCACCCGTTCCCCGTTGATTTTGCTATAGCATTCAAATAAAAACGAATGCTGTAGCATTCAAGTACTAAAACCAGTTGTTATTCATTTAATATAATAGCAATTGTTAGTTGAAAAATTCGTTCTGTATCGTAGTGGTGGACTTTATAACGTTCATTGTGAACGTAATATTATTTTCTGACCAAGACCTTGCCATATATATCTTGTAGGACTTTGGATATCGCTTTTATGCATTACTGTACTGCGGATTATTAGCTAAATATATAGCTGGGAACGATTAAAGTCCATTGATGGGAATTAGTTTTACTCAAAACAATGATAAGAAAAATTAGAGCTCAATTAAACAACGAAAAGCAGCACACGCCTATTAATTGGAGGATATTGAATAACTTCTCAATGTTTGTCGATAACGGCCGTAATTAGTACGTTAAAGTAGCGAATAAAATTGTGATTTCGCCATCTGATTGTTTCGCCCCTCATAGTATAAATTATACTGGATAGTGTAAGAAATCTAATTTTTGAAGGTCAAGTTCTAAATCAAAAAAAAAAAACGAAAAGATATATGGAACACTTCACTTATCCTAATTATTTCAAAATAGATAGGGGTCTTGAATAGTTTGAGGTAATGAACAATGGAAGTGTTACCTTGCGTTACGATATCTAAAGCCGAAATAATCATAGCGCAGATTAGGTGAACCATTCCCTACCACTTGGACCGTAGAGCTGAATATCGACAGTAATCCCATTTGGACGAATCAAATGAGTGCAATGCACTACGGTGTGTTCGAACCAGAGTAGAAACCATCACGAGAAAACGCTATCCATCTATAACGACTGATGCAATTGGGAGGAAAGGCGAATGAAATATGCTCAATATCAACTTGACGAACCATGGCCCCACATAGCAAAATTCATCGAAGGAACGTGAGTAGCACTAACCTGAAATGCGCCGCTCTATCCACTGCTTCTTCTGATTAACGTGATGGCTTATTGCCTGTTCGAGCAGCTCGTCCGTTTTTATGGCGATGGATCTCTTCCTTGGACAGATATCCTCAAAAGACCAGTTATGCTTTCTTCGCGGGATTTATTTTCTGCCTAAGAGGGTAAAGAGGATAAACGATCCCAAGTCTTGAACAACAGATTGAACGAAGTATCTTATGCCACTTTCTTTTATTATACGCGGTCAGTTTTACTAAAATGTCAACAGAAGCTTATTCACACTTCCGCATAGTTGACTTTTTCAAACGAAACTTTCGCAATTTCTTCCTTTACATAAAAGCTTTTGTACAAATATTTATCATTTATGCATTTATCGAGATAAGAAAGAAGTACAAAAAACGGGTGTCTTCTCATGATGAATTATCACTATCACAAAATGCTGACATGGAAGATTTTAATCTAAAGCTCGCGTTTAGGTCGCGTATTAGGAAATTGTGTCTTTCTTCATTACGTCAGTTCTCACATTTCTCAAGTACTTCTTCATTCTTTTCTAATTAACTAAAAACGTTGTCATTATGTTTAGTTAAGTTTAATAACAAACATCTAATATAACGACACACATATATAAGAGATTCGGTTTATACAGATATACTAAATTAGTTCTAAACGATAGCATGAAAACATTAAAATTGTCATCGATTTTTAACGCGTACTTCTAGAGCATAGAAGGCTTTGTAAAATTTATATATATATTTATCCTACCTGTCCTCCTGTACTCCTTCAAAACGCATTCGACATAAGGCCGAAATTAACCTTAAATCGATTCTTTGCGTTGACGCCAGTCTAAGTGTAAGTAAGATCGAGCTATTATGGGGGCCTGGGTGACAACGCGCCCGAAATGTATGGACCTGAAATCGTTCCAAATTAGGGCAAATCGATTGAAGGACACGTCTATAATACCACGTAAACAGAGAAGACGTCTATTATTCAAGAGGAATAAAAAACAGATTTTTTACGCTTCACTCATAAACCACAGCAGATAAATCTACAAACATTTTAACTTATATTCTATAAGTATACAAATCGTGGGTTTGTCTATGCGTCTGTCCCTCTCCACAACAATGAAGTACACGCGGTAAACATTCGCAAAAATGAAGATATCGCCTACAAAATTTGGTAATGAATTTGAAAATGATCGAAACCGGGGCAAAGGACTGACCAACAATGCCCGCACGTCTTCGTAACAAAAATTATGAACACCCTTGTAAACAGCTATCTGTTGGTTTCAAATTTTAACACAAACATTGGAAGGGCATGTGCTCTACAGGTGTAATACGGTGATGATCAAAAGAAGAGGGAAAAAGTGTAAGAGATAGGAGGAGGAGGGTCATGTGCGGCCAATCGGTAAGTGCACATGTCTTTACCAACTAACCAGTCACTATAACTACGAACAGCCGCGACTCTTATCGGCTCGGCTATACGGCAAATACAACGATAATAAGTAAGAAAATTCATGTTCAGTAGTGACCAAATCTTTTATACACACCTTTTTTATCTTAAAACGAAGAAGAAGAAGAAAAATAAAAGAAAGGAAAAAACTAAATTTTCACACTCTGCAATATTGGGGTTTTAAGGAATAAGCAGAAGTCCCACAAAGCCGGGTTGTTCTCGGTTCATATTGCATTGTGGGCTTGTTCTTCAGGCAATTTGGCCCATTTTTAATATCAAACTGCGTAAAAGAACTTTGAATGTTTAGGCCAAGTTTACACTCGATATCTTAATTTTTGCGGCCGGGAGAATTTACAGCATAGATATTATACGGATGGACAGACGAGTAGACGGCCAAATAGATATGATATGTTCAGATCGATTCAGAATTTGAACTATATAGGTACCCTGCATGTTCAAACAACATAAAGACAAAGACAGCGGATACCGAAATTTCTCGCGTACATTGCATGGACCCGTATATTAGATAATCAATACGTCATTTTTATGAAAAAGATGGTGAGTGCTAAAGATTCGGTCAGAGACGAATATCATTTTCTTACTTGTTATTTTTCTCCGTTTTACTTATTTATTTCGTTTCAAGTTTCTGTTGGAAATTGTGAAAAAGTTTTTTTTATTTTCTTTTTCTTGAAATAATCTTAAGACCATCATAAATTTTACTTAAAAGAATAATCGATCTATAAATTTTAAACCGATATTCAATCGAAAACAAACATGTTGCTTAGGTACAAGTTAAAAGTTTCCTTCCTTTTTTTTTTGTTATTCCTACTGTCTCGGATGCATAGTCAGCCAAGATGTTTAATGAATTCATCAAATCGGTTAACTGTGCACTATATAATATTGCAAATGTCGTCAAAACCTAATTATTGTTGTCGTGATAATCTTAATCGCCTAACTTGTTTTTGTGCGGTCTTTTTTATGCGATTTTTATTTGTTTTGTAACTTGTTCTTTTTTATGCGGTTTGTTTTGCGAAATTTTTTTTTATGCGCCGCAAAAGAAAGAGGGAGAGAGAGAGAGAGAGAGATGACATGTGCTTTGTTTAACTATTTATTTTCCTTGGAGAACACTTAGACCTATTTTCTCTAATATGTTGCGAAAAACCATTTGCTGTAGTCGGTTATGAAATATTTGGTTATTTTGATACCCTACAAAGCTTGTTGTAGAAAAGTGTAGTAAGCTTGTGCAATGATGCAGCGCTCAGCAGGACTTTCCGAATCAACCTAAGCTTGCCTGTCAGTCTGTCCGTTCGCGCGTATTGTTTTCTTGTGCTTAATCTATGGGATGCCATTTTTGAGATATTTTGATGACATTTGATCCACCGACGTATTTTGACCCAACGTCGAAGGCTATCGACAACGATTTACATCGGATCACTTTTTCGATATAAGATCTTATGTTAAAAAATTCGTTGTATAAACAATGGCAGGATAGTGTAGGATAATTAACGATGGGTCCTGATCCAATACAGTGCTCCTTTGCATATATACATATTTTTTTTTTTGCCGATGTCTTTTTGCAGGTTTTGTCTACAGCACAATGACAGATTTACCTGCATACGTATTGCTGTAAAATGTTTATTAATTTGTGATAAAGATGCTTATAGCAGTTAGAATTTGAATGAGAAATGGCTTTTTTTATAGCTCTTTATATCATAGGGTAAATGTAATTTATTTTATTACTTTTGCTTTAAATATAAAATTTCTCGTCTCAAGAACACTTCATCATGCAATGCACTAAACTATACTCAATTGTTATTAAATATTTATACGAAGATGTCAAATTAATTAACCCCTTGTTTATAGTGCCGTTAAATTCAGGTTAAATGGTCTATAAATTTTAAATTAAACAAAACAGATTTTTTAACCCTTACTAGCAAAACATAATCATACTTTATAAAGTTAATGAATACCTTCGCTCTCCGTCTCCGTCTCCGTCTCCGTCCCCGTCTCTGTTTATATTTTGTTTCGTTTTGTTTTTTTTTTGTTTTTTTTCTTGCTTTCTAAAGAAGTAGTAAATAATTGATAAGTAAAACTTAAGTTAATTAGTTTTCTTTTGGAGTATGTGGAACATAATACGATTTGTGTTTTTTCTTTTATTTATTGACTTCTGCATAAAAAACATACCACCGTTCGGTATTGAAAGGAATTTAAGAAAATAAATAAGTAAACAAACACAAATTGTAATGAAAAAAAATAAATAAAAATATTTCCTTTTTTACCAAACTATTTGCTCATTTTCAAACGGGTTGAAAAAAGTAAATAAAAAGAAAAGAAAAAGAGCTAAAGAACAAACGAATAATACTCTCATCGACTTTGAATGCAAGTAAATCCCGTGTTTTCCTTGAGGTCAACTAATTTAATAAACACTATTCATGTTATTTAAATGGCAGCGAAAGCATGGGAGTACGAATTCCCCCAGGTCTTGATTTCAAAACACAACTGAAACCATTTATTTATATGAATGTATATATGAAAACAAATTTTTAATTCATTTTTCGCAACCAAACGCACTTGCTAACACTCAATTAGGTCTGTTTATCTAAATAACGGCACTTGTTCATTATTGCACTAAATTTAACTAAAACTGAAAAGAAAATCACAAGAAAATTATATTCGGTTTCGACCGAATCTCTCCACCCCATCATTATTATTTTAAAAAAAGTAACAATATAATACATAATAAGATAGGGTGGGCGTGGCTGATTTCTGATATTACTGTAGAATAATTCTATAGAAATTTACACGGTGTATTTGTTGTAGTTTATGAGCAGCGAGGAAAAAACACGGAAAGCAAAGGTGTTCTCAGTTTTGATTATGCAGACGTGTTCTTTGACTTGGTTGCGCCATTTTGCAACTCTTTTGCACATTTATAGGCGATATTTTATGCGAATGACAAATACTACATAGTTTGGTGGATTGACATATGGCCGGACAAGCAAACAGATAAATGGACACGCTTAGGTGCGGCACGAATTTGAGGTTGGCCAGGAATTTATATACTTCATGGGGTTTTTGAGAGGTTTTGAGGAAAAGTTAAGTTTTGATGCACTATCACATTGGGTAGGCGTAGGTACTACAGCGTTGTCCATAGAATATTCGTTCATATTTTTTTAGATTTATCTGCTCTAGATCATGGGTAATATATAAAAAAAAAAAAAAAAAAAAACAATTTTATACCTTTATACCACAGAGGTGTTCTTAGTTTACGTGGTACTATGGGCGTGTTCTTCGACCGATTTGGCACGTGTTTAACACCAATCTGCGAGCAAGAACTTCCAATGTTTCTTCTTTGAATTTAATGCTGATCAAGAATATATATACTTTATGGAATCTCTGAAGCTCCCTTCTGGGCATTACATCCCTCATCTTTCGGCGATGGGTATAAAAAAAATGTGTATATTAGCGGATTCTGAATACATATCAACTAAGAAAATATTTGAATAGATCGTAAATAAAAAAAAAACATATATAAAACACACACACACACACACACCATAAACATCTAAAAACTCTAACTTGCTACACATAACAGATATTGATCGAAAATTCTGCATAAATAGATATATATCGCGTATATATGTACATGTAGCGTTGTTCTGATTAGATGGCATCTATCCCTGCACTTACTTTACGATCAGCTAAAGATATGTTTATCATTTTTTCACCGTATTATATGAAATTTTAAGAGCATTCTAATAAACAGAAGGCAACGGACGATATAGAAACACACTCTTATAAAGAATCTGCGAGAAATACATATATACATGTATGTTTTATAAGGATGAATACCACTGAGCATTAGGAACCCAAAGTCATTTCAAATCTCTCTTTGATAAAAAGTACATATATTAATGCATATGTAATTAAGAAAAATAACGTGTGTAAAATAAGTAAGAGAGCACTCGACTTGAGGTGATTTTTAATAACTAATTCACACGTAGGTTATGATCAAAGTTATATTGAGCTTCTAGGGCTTCTTCGTTGCTTTGACTAGACCTAATATCGCTATTGGCGAATAACCCTTCCATTCAAAGTGACATTCAACAATGTTGGTGGTCCTGGAAAATCCATTGAAAACACGGCCTACGATGATCAAAGAAAATATTGCTTAATAAAATTGTTTACGACATTTTCCTAAATCTATCCCACGATCATGTATAACGAGTAAGACAAGGACGCAGAATGCAAGTGGAAATTATTGAACGACATTTTTCTCTTTCCTTTCAAACTCGAAAACTCGTTACGTGTTTACGGTGTTCTATGTTTCCGAAAGAGTCTTTCATATTACCTGCACTGACATTTCCATACTGTTCGTCAATGTGAAACGTTTAATTTGCTCGGTTTGTTCGGTGAGCGGATTAACGGCCGTACCAAATACATCTTCAACTATACGCACCATACCTACCGCTTCTCTTGTATGATGTCACAAAAGAAATAACACTAAAATTTTACAGAGAAAATTAATATAAAAATGAATTGAACGCCGAATGTTTATGGCTTGTCAACAACCGAAACACTGCCTTTACGGCTTAATAAACTTTAAAAATATACTCGTATATATGTACATATGTGTATGTTTTATATATATATATATATATGTACATACGTATATATATATATGTGTGTTATCTATCATGTTATCTCTTTTGCTTTTCTTTTAAAGCCTTTTCACTTTTTAGTTAAATTATAAGAAATAATTGAATGGCTTTGCTTTACGTGGCCATAGGCTGGTCAGCATATCACAATTTGTGGTTTATAAATGGGAAAAATTAAAATTTAATTATGGTGCTGGGAATATAAAATGGGGATGAGTTTAAGTTAACTACATTTTAGCTATAAGTAGATTAAAACACTTATACCGTAAAAATCATCTCCCTAATTAACTTATAAATTCAAATTGAGTTGTTTCGGATTGATGTGTTCCACGATAGTTATATAATACGGATTCATCGTTATCCAAATGGCAATATATAAGTAGCAATGTACATGTATATATATATATATAGACATAAATTTGAATAAAAGGAATTACAAAATTATTATATTTCGTTATGGAACATCACAGCTTTACAAACAAACATACACATATGAATGGATTTCTAAACATAATATACTTTGCGGTTTTGCGGTCTTGTTATAAAGCAATTATGCGCGCTACCCAAATTGCGATTAAATAAACTAATTAATGAAATTCACTGTAAGTCCGCAACTTAAACGCATTAAACTGATTATTAAACGCACTAATGTGATGAGCAGGCGTACAATAAAGAAAAGATTTTAGAAAATTTTATAATAAAAATTCATTTCATCTTAAGACGAATTGTGACAGAAAACGAACTCAATTTTAGACAATTAGTACAAATATAAGGGAGGAGAGGACCTTTACAGTTATTTAAGGTATTAATGCGATATAATATTTATTATCCGCCTGAGTGGCCGAGTAGGCGAGAGTCTCGACTAGCAATTCTCTATGGTCGTGGGTTCAAATCTCAAGTGCGGTAGAGTCTTTAATAATAATAATAATAATAATAATAATATTAATAAAAATAAAGCCGAAAGCCTTAGATGCTAGTGCTTTAAGACTTTAGTCTTAGAATTTATTCTCTGACTAAATTTATACAATAATAATAAAAATAATAATAATATTTATTATGTCAAGTTGATGAAAACTCCTACAGATTGTTTCTCATAACGTCAGTATTACGTATATTTTCGGTAGTTGGCAGCACCGTAGCAGAAACAATGCAGAGCAAAAAACAAAAAAAATAAAAAGAGAAAAACCATATGATCGACTCAGTGGCTTACGTTTATCATAAAGAGAATGAATGAGAAAAGAGCTTGACTCAGTTATTTGGATTAATAACACGGTGAGGAATAAATGTCACACAAACTATTTTTCTATTTTTGTTATTGTTTGCTCTTCGAACTCAAACAAACTCGTTTCTCTTTCGTCTGCTTAGAGAAATGTATATGACACATGCACCTACAAGCGTTAAATAAATGCATAGCAATGTACTTACGAACTCGACATATATGTTGAGAATACAGCTTATGTACAAGCATTGCATATATATATGCTAGCGAATGCATATAGTTCGCTTTCACTTATATTTTGATTGGTATGCTGATAAGGAATCTAAATGTATTTTGCTATGAAATTTTCCAAATTAAATATTTGTCTGATACTTCGGACGAATTTCAGTCTCAACCGCTTGCATTTTTTTTCACCAAATATTTATAATTTCTCTTATAGACTTTTCAAGTGTGTAAATGTATATACATGTAAATATTTTACATAGCCCAGATGCATGCGTAGCAAATCTGTGCAAACAAGTCTACATAAGTATTTACAATGCTTGCGTTATGCGTTAGCGCGACATACTGATGGGTTTATAGAAAGAAAACAGAATCGTATGATTTTATATGCTGTCATGCATTTCCACATAATTATGTAAGACAATGGAGGCATTTACCACTACTGCAGCCTTTCTCTGTAGTCGTATGAATGGAACCTAACAACCACTTCTAAGGGTATGTCAGTTCATCGAACGCATTTTCGATTGTCCTTTTTCCCCGGGATAATCTGTCATTGAAAGGTTCCTTCTCTTGTGATAATAGAATCCAAGGGAAACCCTTCATTAGTTGTCCCGTAGAGGAAATACTGCGCCACTCGCAAAATAGTATGGACACTCAATATGCAAGCTATGATAACTTTAGTTTCGGATAGGTGCAGCCGATTTTGGAGTAAGCATCTTCCAAAGTACGTATAATACGTAATGCTACCGTCACCTTGGGACCCATACGCTCCGATGCAATTTGCATTAAACGTGTAGTTTGTAGCGAACAGTATTAGCAGAAAATATTGAGTACGTCCCCGAAAGAACAAAAATATTATGAAATGTGTATCATATTTTAGGACAATTTGCATTCGGCAGATGTAAATGATGTATGCGAAAATTTGGGTAACATTTTCTCCGTCCAATTTAGAAAAAGATCAATTATTTCAGGAATCATGCGAACATTCATTCACATTAAATTGCTCGAGGCCAATATAACACACGATCACTAATAATCTATCGACATTTTGATTTTTATATAACGATCTATTTAAGGCGACGACTATAACGCCCCCACATGATTCCTGTTAGCAAAGTCCAAATATTTAAGTTGTCGCTATCCATTCCCTTTCAAATCCTCCTCAAATCCTTCCTCATAAACCCACTAAAAATTGCTAATTAATTTTAAATATTTTATTATTGACTATAGTGTGAACTTACCAGGAATAATTAAGACCGTCTTCGGTTTCCCGAAAGGCACTTTTTCCTTTTCTTTCTTTTACTTTCATCTCTTACTTTATTGAGTTTGTACCTCTTTACAAGCGTTTAAGTGAATAAACGTTAATCATATGATTTTGCTGTAGCAACGCACGCAAGCTGTATGTGCGCTAATTTATTTACCGCGACCAAAGCACAGCGCATAGCGCAAGCTTTGTGTTTGCTCTCGATCTGCATAAGCACTGCTTCAGTGCTTAATATTTACACTACTATTACGCTGTACGTACTTATGCGTACGTACTGTGGCGAATTCTTCGAATGAAACAAATTGAAGAAAACCTTTTGGGAACTGTTAAAATTCACTCTGTTAACCGTGGGCCTCAAACTATGGGAGAATGTTAAAATTCCCAGCTAACTGTAGTCGTCGTACAAGACCTATAATTATATAACCTATAGAACCTATAGAAAATTGTAAAAGCTTCTCACTATCATTGGGTGGTAAATTTGTAAGGATCCAGGAGGCGAAATACGATCGGACAGGATCGCCTAAAATGACTAATTAAATACCGTATCAATAATTTAAAAATTCTTATTATTGATAACTTGAGAAATTGTGTTTCGGGCGCGTAGCGAAAGACAACTTTGAACGTACTGTAGAACCTGGTTGTGTATACATGCATATTGAGCCTGATTCAATGAAAACACATGCGGTTTTTCGTATTGGAAAAAATCTGCTTATTGCATATGCTTTTAATGAACTGCTCCTTGCATTTCTGCATGCGTGGCTTTCATCTAATTTTCTTCAACTTGCTTTCGTTCGCGGTTCATTTTGTCGCTTCTTTTTAATCGTCTTAATCTTTTACGGCTTATGGCGAATTTGAGTTCCATACAAAGATGCCTTTCTATCTCTGCCTTAGGAAGCATTCGTATTCGTTGATTTTCTCTTTCGGCAATAATTTGGTTGGAATTTTTTTTACTGCGGACGAAGAAAAACAGCTATAATACGCAAATATCCATCCCTCCATTGCTGACCTACTGATGAAATGAAAGTCGTTTCATTCTTTATTCAAAATTTCTATAACGCATCTATCTCATGTTAACAACAGTTTCATTGAAGTGCCAGAGTATTATAGGTATAGTTTGATAGCACAAAATCACCAGCCATATGTAATCAATATGTAATTACATACATACATGTAACAAATAATTTCTTTTAAAATCAATTAAAAAAAAAACATGTCTTCACTGCTATCGCTTTACTCAATAATCTTAATTTCTATAGCTTGTGGTTACGCTCACAGTCGAAATAATTATGACGCTACGTGGAAGATTAAATCACACGCGATGTCTGAACTCTGGTTATATGTTTCATAGGTTAGCTGACCTTAACCACTCAATGAATCGATTGTCTTTAATTTGTGGTAAGCAAAAAGTTTTTGTTGTTAACAAAGAGATAAATCGTTAAAAATATTTTTATTTTTTTTTTTGCGTCCATATAAGCATTTCGTTAGCATAGCAGATCTACCTTGAAAGTGAAGAAGAAATGAATGTAAATATAAGCTATAGTTGTTGCTAATAGATCAGCTTCCGATTGGGCGACTTATCATTAAATCCAACGTTGGTTTTTTCTATGGTCATAACTCAACTCCTTTTTCAATCCTTCATTCCTAGCCATCTAATCTGACATACCGAGTCGTTTAGGCCACTCTTCTTTCCAATCATCAAATATCTGGTTACAAGTGGCATTGCTTTTCTCTTTTCTATCTTTTCTCTATCTATTTCTCACGCCTCTTTACATTCTTTAGTTTTGGCTTTTTTGTTTTAAAGTTTCTCAACGATTGCTACCCGGTTTTTTTTTAGAAATTTTTTCTTCTTCTATAGCTTTTTCTAGTTTCTCAGTTTTTCATTTGCTACCAGCAGCTAAGGCAAGTAAGAAAATTATATTCGGCCGTGACCGAATCTTTTAGAGCTATCGTAGTGATCATAAAAGAAAGGAAAACAACTAACCGTAATATTGGGTGGACATGTGTTGCGTTGCACAATATGAGTATGAAGTTTTGCGGCCAAAAAATGTTTGCTACACATACAGACAGACAGACACACATATATCCTTTCAGAATTTCATATGCTAATCAAGAATATAGACGCTTTAAAGGGAATCCCATCAAAAATATGTGCGATGAATTGGACCGTCATGTGCGGAATATTCCATCCAAGGTCTGAAAAATAAACTATAAGAAGACTGGAGTAAAGTCCCTGTTTCCTAGACAAGAAAAATTATACAAAATATGTCAACACGTTTAAATGACGCCATTAAGCAAAAAAGATACCCCACCAAATAAATGGTAAAATGAATTTTTATGCTTGGACAATGGCCTGGGTTCTAAACCAGCGTTTATTTTTTGTCAAGCGAAAAACCGAATATTTATGATACGAGTCACTGTAAGCTTATTGCGTATTCCATACGATCATATGAATAATAGATGTCTCGGCCAAATTCCTTTTCTTATCGAAAGCGTGTGTTCGAATAAAAAAAATTCGCCTTGAAAGGATTGCAGTTTTTCGAACTCACTTTTCGAATGAACGTCAACTTCTCAGCCTGCTGAGTTGTTGCTGCAAACATATGTTGTTTTTGAAAAACAATACTGAGAATTTTTTTTTCACTTTGAAGAATTATGATGATTAGCGGCGTATTCTTTAAGGGCCAAAGACGTGTAATGAATTCTCGCTTATAACGTTTTTGAATAAAAACGAGACATAAACCTAAAAGCAAACAAAGCAAAATGTTCTGGTCTTCATCGGCGAACGCCCCCCACATAAATTAGCACTAATTCTTTTCCTAGGCTTAATCAAGGAAATTCTTAATTACACACATATATAAATAACAATAAGAACAAATCTTGTCATTGCGATACTACACGCGCTTAGTGCATCTTGAGAACAGAAGCGCAAGCGCATATCAAATACATGGGATGCATGGAAAATTAGAAAAATAGATTTTGCTGAAAGTTTATTAATTATTCGCGTAAGTATTTTAATACATGTATAAAATAATCATATATTCCTCTTAAGTTAGCGGTGATTATAGAAAAAATTCAGTTCAAATTTATTTTGTCTTGCTATCAGATGCTCTGTCATGAGTTGCGATAAGTTACTGGAATATATAGTTTATTTTTAACAGGAAATTTTCTAGTAAGAACGTAAAGCTTTGGGCACTTTTCCGTTTAATTGTTGTTCGAATAATTGCTAAATGAAAAAAGAAAAGATTATAACGCCTTCACGTTATTATTAATAAATAAATTAAGCTTTTGTACACGCATAAGAAAATTGCATTCGGTTGAGACTGAATCCTTCATACCCATCATTGCTATCCTGTACAAGCATGAAAATGAGAAACACTATAAATATGCATATTTCATAATATTGGGTGGGCGTGGCTGATTTTTGATATTCTTGCAGAATAATTTGGTGAAAATTTATATCGTATATCTGTAGTTGTGAGTTATGAGCAACGAGCAACAAACAAGGAAAGCGAAAGTGTTCTCAGTTCTGTTGCATAGAAGTGTGGACGTTGTAGTCGTGCTCTTTGACCTGCTTGCGCAATTTTCAAGCTCGTTTGCAAATTTGCAGACGATATCTCCTTTCTTGCAAACAAGAGAATAGTCACAAAAGACGGACAGACGAACATTCTTAAACCAACTGAGAATTTGTCGCTGATGATATATATATATTTGTATATATGTGAAGCTCCCTTCTGGGCGTTGCAAAGGTTTTGACAAAATGAATATACTCCTCCATTCGTCGGTGATGGGTATAAAAAGTATAGAGTGTGTTTTGATAAAGGAAAACAAACCTCCATAGTCCACAATGGTGAAGAGTAGTAATTCATGAAAAGTAACCAATTTAAGCAAGCGTTCTTATGCTCCGACTGTATATAATCGAATAATATATCAAAAATATATATTAAAATAAGAATAAAACAAGAAAAATAGGAGAGTAGATATCATATTTGAAATCAACTAAGTATGCGACCATTGATATATATATATATATACATAAAAGGACGCGGAGCGTTAAAAAGAGACAACAGTATAGGTCATAGAGATGCTTT
The DNA here is from genome assembly GCA_001077435.1 of Glossina morsitans morsitans. Lineage (NCBI taxonomy): Eukaryota > Metazoa > Arthropoda > Insecta > Diptera > Glossinidae > Glossina > Glossina morsitans. The sequence goes on from CCAG010002579.1 coordinate 38,721, forward strand.
TATTATTCATTCCTTCCAGACCGAAATGCTTGAGAGGGAAAGTATAGGATAGGAAAGCATTAAGCTTGTGTATGTGTGTGTAATAAAGCAGAAATTCGTATTTACATTCGGTACATTCATTACTTTTCGTAAGCATCATTACAGTTGTCGATGCGTCCGGGCTTGGTTGCGAACATGAGTTCGTATTTCTTCAACGTATGTAAATTTGATGGGTGTGGAAGGAATTTCCCGAATTTATTTAATTTGATTCATCATATCGAGAATAGGCATATTAATTACGATCCTGAATTTATTGAACAGCAAGAACGTTCGCAGCCAACAAGTTTACCGTTGAGCTATATTTTACCTTTTATTTCGGACAATGCATGTAAAGAGAGAATGCTCGTAAGCAATAAAAAGGTACGTAATGGACTTACACAAAAAAAAGTACGTAGACATCGGAGTCATTCCCCGCGCTCATCAAATCGCGGTAAAAGTTCTACATATGCAAATTTTAAATCATTTGCGAGCCCTATTCCGGAATATACGAAACATGGGCTTAGATACCACTCAAAAAATGTATGTAAAATTAATGGAAAAATGCTCAAATACCGTTGTGGCAAACGCTACAAAAGACTCCAGGACATGAAGAGTAACGATCTGAAGGTACATAAGTTATTGCTCAAATGTCAACACGTCGGTAATATTGACGATATCTTTTTGCAGGAAAGCGGATTACGATCTCGGTCGTTAGCTCCGTTACAGCCATCAAGCGGGAACAATACATTGACCGGTGGAAGCAGTCGCCGTGTTAGAAGTGTAGATGGGCGTGAAAACGTTGTTGTTGAATCAGTGCCAAAAATAGATGGGTGTGCAAGGTCTACACCGTACTGTCCGCGGATCGTATCGCTCATCCGTGAAGAGCACAAATATTCGGGCAAGTAGATCAAGCCACATTTATTTATTAATCGCCTTTAACGCTCTAACATCCATAATGAAATGAACAGAGTGACGTCCAATCAAACTATTAGCAGCGATAATAACAACAATAACTGCACAAGCATGGGAAATGAGAAGGCATGCCACGGTAACGCAAAAAGAGCTTATCGTAAAGTCACTCGGTCTCGTAATTAATCAGTTAACATAGGTTAAGAAATTAATTAGAAGCAGTAGCTACGATGTGTAAAGATAAAAATGGTATGAATAAAGTAAAAATAAAAAAAGAAACGCATCAAGGTTTTGAAGAAAATTAAAATGATTAAGAACAAGAAGCGAGGAAGCGTACATCTGCGCACTTTTCCTTCCCATCCACTCCACCCGCTTTAATCGAACACATGCAATTAGCAAAGCTCGACTGGTGAAACGATTGTAGGAGCGTTTGTGCTGTGTTGTAAATGCAGGATGTATTGTACTGTAAGGACAACATCTGTCATCGGTCATGTGTTAAGGTTCTTTGTCAATTCTGAGCGCATTTATGGGCGCAACGCGTTCTTATTGGTATGGAAGTTTTGAATGGTTTTGGCAAACACTTGCTTTCAGTTCTAAAGATAGCGTCAATTTTCAAACCTAATCCATCCAAACCATCGATTGTGTTGCCCAGCATTTGCCAACATTCACTTTCATATCTCAGTTGGTAATAATAGACCACAGAACGATGAAATGAAAACAAGTAAGAAAATTGTATTCGGTCGTGATTGAATTTTTTGTACGCATCACAGGGGCCATAAAAGCAAGGGAAAGGGCTCAATTTTCATGCTCTATCATATTAAGTGGGCGCGGCTGGGTGCACGTGTTGTACTTTATGGGCAACAAGCAAAGAACGTTTGAATTCTGAAAACGAAAAAGTAGGAAGACGTTGTCCGATCCAATTGATGTGCAATAGTGCCCGACTTTAGGCAATAACACTTCAGTGTACCAAATTTCGTCAAAATATCTCAAAAATTGTGAGGTGTACGTTGAACATAGTAACATAATGACAGACAATACATAGACAGACGGACAGCCAGGATCAAATCGATTGACAAAATGTTTCTGTGTTCGGTTCTGTGTTCTCTTTTTTTCAAAATGAAAAAAGTATTGGCCTTACTTAGAGACCCTTTATTTATTTGTTTAAACTTGACCTGATTGTCAGCCGCATTAAAAATTTCATCTATAATGTCGGACTTGGCGGGCACGTTTCCTTTATCGTTCATGCTTTTTTGATATTCTCCTTCTATGGCTTGTTAAAGTTTAATTTGTTAATGGATTTTCATAAAAGCATTCAGTTCCAAGCCCCCAATTTCATGGTGGAACCGATAAGCGTTTTTCTAGGTTAAGTAGGAACCTCGTTATATTAATACCGCGCCTCTCTAACTTTTTGTGTAAACATTCGCGGTTATTGTCCGTTCAGCTCGATAATGGAATGGGCTTTCGTACACTTTGGGATCTTTGACTGTTGAACGCCTGATTACAACAATTGTTATTGTTGTTGTTAGCACGGTGATTAGATGATGAACAATCTTTAGTTCTCCCTATGCACATGACTTATACGAATATACCTATATACGTATTGATCTGTTGGCTTTAGCAAGCGTTCTGTTTTGCATATCTGGATAAGATCTGGTCCGCTTGCTTAGGGATATCTTTTTACATCTTCCTCCTATTGGATATCCTATAACTAACTGTTCGTAAATATATATATAGTGCATTTTAAAGGGAATCAATGCCCGCGATTGTAAAAATAGTTGCTTTAAATGCTTTATTTTGTGCATTTTTAAGATGATTTTCACTTAATATTATACACAAAAAAGGGTACAATTAAACCACATTTTAAATTAGTGGTAAACAGTTCTAAAAACCAAACACTCAGACAGACCGCAATAGCATAGATATTTTTTTTTCTTCTTTTTTTTTTTTTTTGTTTTGTTTGTGTTGGCAAAATTCACCATTTAACTCAACCGCACACAAAAAATCTATGTCATCATAGATTTAACATTTTATTTTTAAACCATTGTGTCATTGTTAGCACCGGTTATGTAACATTAGGTAAAAACAAAATGCGAGGAAGATTTTTATGTATACATATATAAATATATATACATATTCTATGTATATATCGATAACAAAAACAGCAACAATAACATTAAATACGTACTAAACATTGGTTAGTGTAACTGGTAATCAACCACCAGTGTTTGTAGATACGAAAACCTATACTAATAATGTTAGAATAAAAATACGTTACGGCATACGCGAGTATTATGTTATGGCTACTTTTCCACAAAAAAACAAAAAAAAAAAAAAAAATAGTAAAATAACCAATAGATTTATTGATATTAATTAATTTTTAGGTTTTCGTTGCGGTCAATACGTAACGCCATACATTAATGTAATGTTTGTGTATATGTTTGAGTGCGTATACGCATTCAGATACCTAAATGGAATTTTGTTTGCATTAAACTTGATTCGCAAGTGTTTTGTTAGCACACAACACTGTAATGTGCCTGCAAATTGTATTTACATAAATTGTTCAATATGTTTATGATAATAACGAGATAAATGCAAACAAAATTAAGTTTTCGTTATTAACCAGATGTTTAACTTTAATGTTTCATTTAATTGGTATTTGAAGAAAAATTAAAATTTATACATAAAACTTAGTTGAACTAATTAAACGAGAGAGAGGCACAATTTTAACTCTTGATCGTCTTAACAAATATTATTATTATTATTATTATTATTATTATTATTATTGTTATTATTATTATTTAGCCAAAGAAATGAATTCAATCGGGTATCGGCTTTTATTGGAAACTTTGCCGCACTTCAGATATGAACCGACGACCATTGAGACCATTGTTAGTCGAGATTTCTTGTCTTGTCTCGGCCGTCCAGGCGACTTTTGAAATTCAAACAACTACGAACATTATAGTCGGGCAAGGCCGACCATAAGTACCTTGCAACGTACAAGTATTGTACAAAAATTATATGTTATTCCTATGTATAGGCACATTTTTCAAGTGCGTATTTATGGCGAAGCGGACCTAAAACGCGACCTAATGTAATATAAGTTTAATCCTTTCGTAGGGCAGGATTCAAAAATAGACATAGAGGGTCCACATTTTTTAGAGTTAATTCTTGTACGAAACTACTATAATATTATGGGCCAAGTTACATAACCACATATTAAAACTTCGACTTTTCTGGTCTACAAAGGATCAGGAATATTCGTGAAATCCAGAAAATAGGCCGAGAAAATCCAAATTTAGTGCAGTTAATTTTTTGATATTAAATCATTATTTTAATATAATTTTCATCATAAAGCATTGAAAATAATAACTATTTGTCGTATGAACATCAGTTTTCGTTATATGGGAGGAGGTTTGAAAATTGCACCAGTCGGTCCAAAGTGTGCATACCAATTTAAAATTTCGAAATACTACTACTTAGCCGCTTTTGCCAAGAAATTTTAAAAATAAAAATTTGCTTACATATAACGACTTTTCAGAATAGGGCGTTATATGGAGAGTGGTCGAAAAAATGTACCGATCCGAACTATTTTCAATGGCGTTCGTTCTTGGGTCAAACAACGGCACTGTACAAACTTTTGGCGAAATATCTCAAGAATTGCGACCGGTAGCTTGATCACAACCTTACATGGGCAGACATCAGACGGATGGACGGACAAACTGGCTTAAATCAATCTAGATTACGTTTCTAAATCGATCGGTGTAATAAAGGTGGATCTATCTTAAGCCCTTCTGCATGTTATATACGTCCGCACTAACTTAATATACCCTGTACCACAACCGATTTGCTTGAGAAAATTATATTAATATTCGGATTCTTACATATGACAAGCACCGGTGAGGGGCAAACTTTTCTAAAATTTAAAATAACGTATCTTGACTAAAGCGTTGTGATAATCGCTGCTTTGACTTTCAATCTAGTGGTTAGCGAAGTCGACAGAAGCCCGTTTTCAATTTCCACTGTGGTAGGTTATACTTTCACGATTTTACGATTGAGTAGCAGCCACAGCTCTAGTGAATATTCTATAGGTAAAGCCGTAACGCTTAACGTTCGTTCCATCCTGCGATCGCTTGCTATCCCTCTCCTCCCACTTCTTTTTCGCTGAGCCATCACCATATATATATTACTTATATATACACTTAATTCTCCTTTTAGACGATAGATAAGTTCCCGCAAAAATTCGCGTAAAAAACCATTGGCCAAATGGAAAAATAGTAGATTGGTTGCAGACTGAAAGGTACACTAATCAATATTGAAAAATTGTCGTCACAGTTCACTTAAGAATTTATCCCTTACTTATACATTATCAATTCATTAAATATATTATAAAGAATAAACTATACGTTGAAAAGCCAAAAATAAATAGATTAGGTCTTCACTCAATGCATAATGCGTCGAATCTCACTCGCGAAGTTACAATGCATATCTGTGGGGAGTGAGAACGGATACATTCATAGAGCCATCAAAAAAAAAAAAAAGAAAAAATTCATCAGAAACTTTAACTAAATAGATTTATGAAAAAAATTTATAGAATTTGGAAAATTATGGTAAAACGGAACAATTCGTCGAATTCTGGTAAAATGAGAATTTTCTCGTTTTCAACTCGTGTTAACTCAAATTTTGTTTGAAGAGAGAATTGGGTATACGTCAATACCTACCTCGCTCTTATCATGCCAATCACGAAAGGACGAAGGACGAAGGGTATATTCAATTTATCAAAACGTTTGCAACGCCCAGAAGGAATTGTCAGACAACTTACAAACTATATATATTCTTGATCGGCACTAAATACTGAATCGATTTAAATATATTTCTTTGTCCATCTGTCTGCTGGCGTGATATTTGTTACAAACATTCTTCTGGGTGCAATGAAGATGAAGCTTTCGACTTCATAAACGCAGTCGCAAGATGTCTTTCGCCAAAAGTATTCTTGAAACTTATCGCATATGCATCTTGCTTCATTTAGCCTCAAGAAGTTAAGACCCCTTGAAAAGATGATTTGTTGATGATTTTGAGAGAGCTTGCTATTAGAAAAAGATCTAAGAGCTTCATTATCCCAAAGCTCGAAGCCAATCGGCTTTAAGGGGGAAACTGTAGCAACTTTTTATTATTATCCCGAGATCGGGTTGACTTGACTTGAGATTCATGGCATTATTTAAGAAAGAAAAATTTTGTACATACATTTGAAGTTTCATTTAATTGCAATAAATTCATATAAAATTTTCTGCGATCTATTGCTTCTATGCTGCTATGAGGTTGAATTTAAATTTATTTGGCTTTCTTTTATGTAACTGCATAATAAAAATTAATTTGTTTTTTGTTTCTTTTATTTATTTTTTTCTATTCATTTATTTATTTCCACATTTACCAATGCATACATACATATAAATTAAAATATCTACTTCCTGTATAGTATGTTATAATAAATATGTCAATGATGTCAAATATTCGCTAAATCCAAAAAATGGTCATACCAACGAATAGCGAGCGAGACATACATATATCGATTCGATAATACAGTTTGCAACACATAGATTTTTGGACAATAAAGTTCATAAGCCGTAAGTAGTGTTGGACTATAAAAATGATTTTATCGAATCGATTAGTTATGTCCGCCTATCTGAGCGTCAATTATTTTAACAGCAAAACTCATAAAAGAATTGAAAAATAGAAAAGCTTGTTATTGCAAGTGTTACAACTTAAAATTGTTAGCATACTGAATGCCATAGCTAAGAAAATGGGCAGTAACCGCCTTTAAATGCTATAAAAAGAATTTAAAGATTATAAAAATTATAGATTTGATATATTCTAATATACACACGTATATGCATTGTATTTGTACATTAAACGTTTTCGATCACGCAACAGAAACACCAACGATTAACGCTACAAGCACATATATGTATATTTACTTTAGATGGTTTGCGTCCACTATTTTAGTTTTCCTTTTACTTATCTATTATTATTTCCTTTTCAATTGGAATATATTTTAAAACAAATATACCAACGTGCACTTGTATATATATATATATATATATATGTAAATATATGTTAACTTAAATTTATACGAGTATTGATAGTTAAGCTCATGAAAACATTTTTGTCCAAAAACTTTTACCTTGCCCTTGATCACTCATATTCTGATCAATGACATGTGGCGGAAGCGTTTCAAATGAATTCGTTGCGCATATTTTCTTCCTTAAAATACTGTCCGCCTCGTTCATCAGCAAGAATAATGACTTCGTCGATACAAAACGCTGTTTAAAGACCATATTATAATATATTGAAAATAACCTCAAAACTGATCCGTTCAACTATTTTGGTAACGTCATAGAAGCCTTTGAAGCTTTCCTTACCAATTATTGAAATTACTTTTCCCATTGCCTAAACATTTATAGCCGGATAAAATATTATCATGCTATTGCTATTTAAAGACCATATTTTAATGTACTGAACATAACCTCAAAACTGATCCGTGCAACTATTTTGTTAACCTCATGGAAGCCTTTGATATTTTCGTTCTCAATTATTTAAAACACTTTTATCATTGCCTAAATATCTACATCCGGATAAAAATGTTATTACCTTTACTTTACATCTTTGTATAAAGGAATAAGTATTTCGTTTATAAAATAACGTGAGATTTTAACTAAAATTTTAAACTCTTCTCATTAAAGCAAGACAGCCTGTTAATGTTGCCATTTCGTTTTTTACAATATCGAAAATATTGTGAATCGATGTTTGTGTTAACCATCTGCCTGGACCTGTGTTGCTTGGATGCCTGAATCCACAGTCAAAAAGAAGAAATTCGCGTTAAGAATATTCTTATATTTCCATATTATAGATAATATTGTAGGTGTGTGGGTGAGCGAAAATCGCGAGTTTCGAAATACATTTGATAATAACCTAAAATGCATATAGAATATCAGTCCGATATGTAAATGTATATCCATATCAGAATTTTCGTTGAATTCGATGAAAATATAGTATCGACACCCGGACATGCTCACTGCAGTGGCGATTCCAAAAGCTGACGGATATTGAGGATTCATCACGCGACTTATATGGTTCACATGGGTAATGTGGGATGCTGGTACAATATTTGTAGGGATTATAGCGGATATATCATTAATTGCTTTAACGTTTCGAAAAACTCTAGCTATCTTTCTCGAAAACTTCATAAGGTCTCTATACATTTTATAGCTTAGATTAAACTCAGAAATAAACTGAATCATGCCTTCGTACACATTTAGCAAAAGATCGAATAATTTTCTCCATTTTTCTTAAATTTTTTGTTTCGAATTTCGTTAAATTCGTGAAAGTCCACAAAAATCGTTACGTGAATACAAATTCTATTCAATCTTTTATCATTGTATGCACGCTCCAAGTTGATCTTGAAAATTTTCTTAGATCTCTATAGATCTGACTTTTCATGCTTTCACTTTTCTCTCTTCAACTATCAGCGATGTCTTTTGAAATGTTGATTCGCATCTCCGGAAATCTTGTTTTACCTTAGAGCAAGTTTGGTAACCTTAGTTAAGGCTTTCTACAAATTTCGCCGTTTTTCCTTTATCCTGGTGACAAAAGTCATCCAAAGGCTTATTAAGTAATTTTTCAATCTTTAGCGTTCTGAAGCTTTTTTTTATAATAAGTGATCAAAGAATACAACTAAGGAAAAGTGCTAACTTAAGCGGACAGAGTACGAGTGCTTTTCTAGCATTTTATCTTAAGAAGACTGCCTTGTACTGAGCCGTGTACTGTAAAAACAATTTTCGTGAACCCGCTTCGCAAAGCTGGCCTAACCGTCTACTGAATTATTTGACCTCGATTATATTGTTGCGTACGTTATAGGCCTATACAACTACCTATCTGTGTTTATATGTAAATATATATATATATAGATATATATATATACATATCTCCGTTTTTCTAAATAATGTTAGACATTGTGATTTTTTCCTACCAATTTGTTGAGGTTGAGGTTAGTCATTCCTGTTACAGAATTTGATTTATGTTAATGGTTGTTCTGTGCTCTTTATGGTCTCCCTTAACAATCATCCAGTAGTTATATATGCGGCAATCTAAATTTTTACCGTTATCTATTGAATTTTTACATACTTCCACTAATAAAAAAAAAAAGAGAGAAAAAAAAAAAGAAAATCATTTATAACAATATTTTTGTTTTTTTTACACACCCTACACCACTTGTGACAAAGATATACTATGACTGTATGGATATAAGATAAACCCATTTTTTTCTTTTAATTCCACACTTACTTTCTGAATCGATTAAAACAAACCTGCCCCTCTTTTTGTCTGTCTGTCCGATTGTTGGCTGCCAAACTTATTAGTCATTTTTCAAAGTAATTCGATAAAATTCGATATATTGGCATTTTTTGGTCCAATGACGAACGCTATCCAAAATTGATTCGATTAGACCATTCTGATCACCGAGCATACCCATAAAAAAAACCATTTCGGGAGTTATTATATTTTTCAAAAAAAAAAAAAAAAATCAATAAAAACAATAGCATTTTGGCTAAAGGAAATGAATAACAATTTCGATCATATGTAGGACTGGGCTTTGGACACGTCCTCGCATAAGTATTCGCGTGAAAAAAAATAAAAATAGGTAAAGTAAGGTGAAGGTATTAGACGAGACATTGTACAGAATTGAATAGTCGACTTTGTCCGACTATATAGTTTTAAGTTGTTTTTTCAATATATTCTACATGTTTTATAATATTTCTACTGGTTGTTGTTGAACGGAATCTATTTTCATGTAACACGATGTTAAATCAAACATTTGTTATATTTTTGTGTGGAATTCTTTGGCAAAGTGGGTTTATAAAATGAATCTCATATGAATGTGAATTATTGTGTATGCAAGTAAACACTTTGCTATATATATGCATACAAGCAAACAAATAAACACCCATACATAGACATATATATATATATATATATATCGTTTTATGAAAAAGATTTTTTTCTATTTGCCACATTTGAATGCTATATTGATTGGAAAGCAGCAACAGTAGCATATCGTGAGGCAATATTTGCAGTTGAAGATAAAGTAAAAAAAAAATAAATAAAAAAAATAAAAAAGAAGCTAAAATGCGAAATATTAAACGCAAGGCATCATTTGTACAAAATAGGAAATAACAACAACAACAACAACGAGACGCACATATTCATCTAACAGTTCATATTTGGGTGTTTGTGTGTGTAATGCATCTACGTTTGTTTCATTTTACATACAGTTTTTATACACTAATATAAACCTCTATCATTTCAAATTCACATACGCACACAAATACGCATACATGCAGCGATCGAAACAGAACTTACGCTTATTCGTACGTATATCCTTTAAAATGGCAAATGTTCAAGGTTTCGATTTTGTATAGCTAGCTACTTGTATTTCTAATGGTCGTTGTTGCGAACAATAACAAATAATTTAAAATCTCGAAAAAGATATATTGCTTGATCTGTCTATATGTACACGCATATGTACAAACAACATGTATTGCTGTATAACTACATTTTCATTCGATACTACAATTGATTTTGAAACGACCTTCACTAACATTTGTTGCTGTTTTCATCATATATGTACATGTACATATATATATATATATATATATATATATTCGTTATATTAACTATCGTCAAAAATTTGAAATACATAAAATATATCAGACCGGTTGTGCAATAGCCAACACTACCGAGTAATTTCGGAATTTATTAACTATAATTAATAATATATTTTTAATTTAAATCTTAACATTTTTAAAATTTTCAATTTCTTAACAAATTTCCCTTCTTTCTATTAATACAATAATTGACATGTTTTTTATATAAAGCCATTTAAACATATTATTGTATTATATAACATGTAACATGGGCATGGGTAATGTTGTAAGTAAAGCTCATAGCTTCAGGCGATTAGTTGCAGAGATTGATAAAACGTCAGATGATGAACTCGTCCTCTGGTCACTGGAGATGTTTATTCTTAATGCGTACTAGAGCTGGGAAACATTATTCCGAATTTTCCATAATAATTGTAGTGAATAAAAACCGTTACAGCTGGAAGTCCATCCGTCCAGACAAGGAACAAATTCCAAAAAACAGCGAAATTTATTTGGAACATAACTCACTTAAGATTTATAAATATTTCATTTATTTTATATATTTTTAGGCAAGAGGATAAAAAATCTTTATTTTCAAGTTGGAATTTATCTAAAATTTTATTAAAAAAAAAAATATAAAAAAAATATTGAAATTGCAATGAACGAGGAGAACCGAGCTCTGCATGTGCACGTCGATTTTTCATTAAAAAAGCCATAAACTATAAAACGCTGCAGATGTGAAAGGGTATTAAAAGATTCGTTGGAATCTGATCGTAATTTCCGTCTTTGGATTTGTAAAAATATGTACGAGATGAAAATTTCATTTGTTGTTAACATTTTTGCAATTGTTTGCCAACGTTTTTATGCCCGTTATTAAAGTACAGTGGTATTCTAATTTTATCAATTGGTCCGCAACATTCAAAAGCTCTTTGAATTACGGATTATGTACATATACAGGTTTATATATCGATCAGATTTATCTGTAGTAGCTCCAGTGCGCTCGGTTTAAATATTTCTTCATCCTCTCGCTTGCTAAGCTATTCATACGTGCTGCTTCTCGTTAGTCAGTCGTATTGATTGCCTAGTTTTTTTTTGACAATCCCGCTATTTTTGGATTTTGAATCTATTCGTTTGTATGCCTGTACCCATCCTGTGTTTGGCACTCTTTGTGCCTGTTACCATTTGCCAAACTCCGTTCTTTCTACTTTCTACTCACCTATTTCTCTTTGCCTGTTTTTTATCTCTCCGCCTAGGTTTCTCCATCTATTCTTCTGTCTGCCTTTCACTATCGTCTTGTTTATGTCCGCCTATCTCTTCATCGCCTTATTTCCTTCGTCTCCTTGTCTTCTACTACCTTCGTATGCTTTCTTTCCTTTCCGATTTGTTCCGATTTCTCCGTCTAGAGGACTTTCCTGTCTACTTATATCCTCATTTTTCAGTCTCCCAGCTGGGTCAACTTTTTATCACTATATCCGTTATTCTCTCTTTGACCATCTTTGTGTGACGATCCTTTCATCTTGTTTCCTATCCATCTACAGATTTCTCCATCCGTTTATATCGTCGTTATTCGGTTTGGTAGTTTGGGCGCCCTTTGATTTGTTTATTATTCTTTGGTTGTGCAGCTGTTTGTGACTTCACGTCTCCTGCCCATCTTCCCATCTATCTCGCTGTCCAGCTATTTGTCTCACTGTACGTTTGCCTTTCCTTTCCTTGACGATCCTTATATTTGTCTATCTACGTTTCTACCTACTTGTCTTTGTACCTTCACAGATCTTATTTGACAGGTTTTGAAGGAAAGGCGTAAAAACATTAGCAGTCGCTGCTAATCACTTGGTTAGAAGTATATGAAGATCGTACGAAAGTTCCATCTAATTATGGTCCCAATAGGCAATGAAAATGAACTAAGCAAAATGGTGGGTATCTTAAGGTCGCTTTTGATGCCTTTTATTTCTTTGAATTTCATTTAGTGTTTTGTATAATTAAAATGTCAAAGGGTCTGTAACGAAATTTAAGAACATTTTCATGTCCTTCAGGATTCACAATTTTGGCAACAAATTGTCCAGTTTTTAGGCGTAAGCAAAAGACTGAATTATACATTTTTTTTATATTTGATCGTTATACTTACTGTATTATTATTTTATTATGGTATGAGCAGTGAAGAACGCAGAACACAATTAATCCATTCGGTGTGACAACGATTCGCATGAGGGCCGCTTAGGGCCGTTTGTAATGAATATTAATCTGAAAGTTAGATAAATTTAACTTGTAGTTAACTCCAGATCTATTTCGCGACCTTCAGTTATGCTCTAACTGATACTTAAATTTTTTACTACAATTTCTTTCAGTTAACGACTTATACATATATATGTATGTATGTATATATAAATGGCTGGTAAAGTGATATAGGAAAATTTTTGAGAAAGCACTAAAACAGTTGGAAAAGTTAATCCTAATATGTAGAAATTCAATCGCAATAGTGTTAGCAGTACTTCGCAAATTATATGTTATTGAAAAAGGAGCTTTAACTTTTAGTTAAGAGCGCGTGTTTAGTTAAGTGGATCTTTTCTGCACTAGTTCGTGAACAAAGGCTTATTAAAGTTCTTGGTGTTCTAAGAGAAAGTTCTGGACACTTCTTTAAGATTATTTGCCGATTCATGTCAAATACATGCATATACCATATGCATGGCGATTTATTTATTTTAAATGGAAGCTCGTATGTCCAGAATTTCAGTTGCCACATATCCCCAAGGCTTGCTACCAGACATGTTCTGCATAAATTGCTAGATTTATTTTTTCATTGAATCGAGATTTAGTCGTCACGGTATGTGCATATTTTTCCTTAATCCATATATACGCCACTCATTCGCCATTTTATATAGGCAATCGCCCAAAAGCGTTTCAAGCGAAGGATATGAAATTTAAATTCGAATTTAAAATTTGGGGGATCGTCGGTCATCCATTTAAGGCATTTGGCAAAAGGTAACTTTTTTCAAATATTAAAAAACTATTTATGAAAATCATTTCGTACATCACATGTACCGGTGTATGCATGTGTATTCGTATGTAAAATAGTACGCTGGTGTAGCAAGTACATCATATTAAATAATTTTCATTTTGCTTCAGCTTGCATCTGCACACATATGCATTAAGTGAAGGAATACTGTTTTTTAAAAAATAAAATTTATCTTCTTGTGTATATATATGAATATATATTAATATATATATGTCGACAAATTTTCAAAAATTTGAATATTGAAAAATTCCCATAAGACTTTTACAAGCATTCGCATTTCAGTTGAATTAACAAAAACACAAAGTGTTTGATACAAACGAAGGATGGCAAAATTTTCGAAATTATGTAGAAAAAGCAACGCTATGGTTCAAAGCGTTTAGATATAACAAAACACAAAAAAAAGAAACCATTGTTCACTATGCTAATATGATGTAGTCTCTGTTTAAGGCCAGCTACACCTAAACTGTAACTTGGAAATGCCTTTCCTTCTCTGAAAGTCGGAAAGAAAGTGGGTTTTGCGGTAAGAAAAATCAAAATCCTGACAACTTCTTCTTTGCCTTAATTTTGATCATTTTACTTAAGGGAGATATTGTTGCGATGACCTTAACGCCCGTAAAATTTTGTTTAGGATAACATAATTGGTGCTCCCAAATTGTTTTCTCTTACTTTTTTAGTCAAACTGGAAACGATTTCGAAGCGGATTTGAGGACTTTTGCGGGAATCGTATACCTATATAAATAAAAAATGCATAAGAAATGTTTAGTATTCTTGGTGGTACTACCTGAGCAACAAATACTCCGACTCATTTATGCATATATCTTTTAAGATCGGCTTAGCTCATTTTAAGAGATACATACTTTTTAATACTTTTGGCGGGCGATGAGGATGGACATGAGCATGGATGTTAGGTAGGACGGAAATACCTCTACATGTCTTGCACAGAACCTTTCCTCGTAAGCAGTTCGCGCTTCAAAGTATCCCAAAGGCACTCAACAGTTTCTATGGACGCCTCAGGTCTATACGACGCAAGACATGCGCTTCACTCTTAGGTGCTCTGTCTTGCTGAAGCTTGGCGTTATCTAATCTACTGGCATAAAAAATTGAGCACCAGCGGAGATCCTAGGACTCCAGGATTGTCTATACGAATTTCATAAAGGAATAGCTTACCAGCGTCATCAACAACCAAGTTGTGTCAGTGTTGACCTCTTCTTATGTAATTGTAAATGTCATATAATCCGAAGTGTTTCTGATACATGGATGAGATCCTATTGATGGAGCGCTGACAAGATGTACCCAGTCACGCATTTGGGATAGTGTTACTTAGAAGAAGTTTTTTGAGGCTTTGCGCAGAATTCCATTTATTTTCTCCCGCGTAGATACGATAAGCCGCTGCATTTGAACTCTTCATTTCACGCTCCCCGTTGACGAACTAGCACTCCAAATTACCCCGACACCTAGGATACATGCATTTAGTACATAGCATCTTGTTGCTTTAGGCTTCATACACTTACACTTGTATTTAGTTTTTCCATACAATTCCCGAATGTTATTTTTTACTCTACTTCACCACATAAATCTGCACATTTGTGGGAAAATATCGGACAATGCTTTTAGACAAACTACTACTCCTCTGTTCTATAGAACTGACTTATTGGAAAGGTAGGTAATTTGACCTCAATAGAAACACTTCACAAAAAAAGAAGAAGAAAATTCCTTTGTATATATCCGCCTTGGCAATCTACTGGGAAAACTTTTCGTGGGTAATAGATAGGGAGAGATGAGGGTTAAGTACATCTACGGTCTATGTTTAGATAAGCTATACATATTACTTCCACTCTGCTGCTATTCGATAGATAGGGTTAAAAATCTCTTCCTCTTCCTTTTCTTCTTTTGTAACAGTTTTTTAAGGCTTAAAAATTGAGCAAAGTTGGTCACATTGATCCACGCGGCATTTCTACATTTAAAATAAAATTTTGAAAATAAGTATTTAGGGTTTTTCGTTCAGTTAGACCAGTTTGGTTCGTAAGACCAAAAACAAGGTAGAAAATGGAAAGCTTAGTTCAATTACACTGCTGGTTGTGGCACTCCTTCCTTAAAGACGCCTGTTGAGGATGGCTCCGAATTTGTCATTGTTTAATACTTACGTCTTAAGCTGCTACGAGGAAGTTAGCCTTTTCATGCCAATGTCAATGTCGGCGGAATACTTGAATTAAGTCCTCTTGCGTTTCTTGTGATTCAGTCGCCAGATGTCGATATAAAAGTCATGTATGTTATTTTTTTTCCTAAAACCTTATTTAAATCGTAAATATGTCGTTCTATATAGTAAGTTGGTGAGGACTCAAGTTTCGTCTTAAGCCACAATTATAATTTCTTATGTTTCCCTGGAATATTTAAGAATTTTTTTTTTTTTTGGTTTTTATTTTTATGTAAGCGAATGGATGATGCTGTAGACGCTTTTCAATACGCATTACGTTCACAACAGTTGCTCTTTGGACTCTCGTTCCCTCTCTTTCGTAGAAATGTTCGTGAAAGTTCTTTTTTAATTTTCTGCATACGAGTGGATTTAACAGCAGCACCACTCACTTAGTATTGTCTATAACCCTGCATGTTATTGTTACTTGAACTTGTCTTCATTTTATAAAAATTTTAACTGTCGGTCCAATTCTCGACATTATCTACATATGTATATAAAAACAAATTTACTATTTTCTTCTACTTGTTTTTTTTGTTTTTAAGTAAAAGCATAAATACAACACTGTATGTATTTTTTTGTTTTTTTCTTCTCTTCTTACTAATAACTGATGTTCATGCACATGTATGCGTGTATATCCGTTGTTTTCTGATTATAAGACAGAATTTTCAATTGGGATAATAACAAATTGTTTATGCGTATGCAAATTGTACTTATGTACAATACGTGCAATATAGCACAAGCTGACCATATTTATTATATACATATATGTTACGTAGATGTATGTGCACATACTTGCTTGTGCATTCGCATGGCTTGCTTTGTGTGAAACCCTGTGACTGATGCTTATACACACGCGTGTGCACAAAATAACAAATGTATGCGAATATAATATATATATATATAAATATGTAGTGTACTGTGTATGCGTTATTGTACAAGCCTTTGTATGTTATTTGTGTTTGTATGCTGCTCTTCATAGTTTTCATATATATATATATATATATAGAATTCATAGTAACAACACACAATGCTTTCAATTTCTTGTTATATATTTGTTGCTGTTGTTTATCGTTCGTTTGCTTACGGGTTTTCGCCTCCGTTTATTCTTTGTCTTGTTCTCTTTTTTAGTTATTTATTTCTGTCTGCTACACTTGTTATTGTTGGCTCTTTCTTGCTTTCTTCTTTTTTTTTTTTTTGTGTTTTTTTTTGTTTGTCATCATCGCTGTTATTATTGTTTCAGAAGCATTGTGTGCGCGTTGCGCTGGCAAGTGTTTTATTATTATTCGTTAAATTATTTTTACCGTTGCAGGAATCGTCTTTTATTTGATTTAAGTACAAGCACGTTTTCTGCATTGAGAGCATGTCGATATAAGTTTATATCTATTCAGGTATGTATGTATGTATGTATGTATGTATGTATTAATGTCGAGGCTGTGTGTACGCTAACAGGTTTTGTCATTCGATGCATCCAAAATGAATCGTCTACGTGCCATGTCTTTGATTTTCATCGATATATCCGCCAGTTTCAGTCATCAATTCTGAGCTAGAATTGACTTTAGACCACTTTTTGACTATTTTGGTAGAGAAATTGTTAAACCATATTTTGGATTTGGATTTCCCACGGACGTATTATCGTTTTGCTCGTTATCAACAATTAAAGGTATGTATGTGGCAGTGAATTGAAAAATTAAACCTTTAAAGTGAAAATCGTACCAGTGCATGGTAATAATAGCGCCGCTGTCACTCTTACATTGTTCGTTTCTATTCTCTAAGGCTTTTTTCGCATTTACAAAACAGGATACGTTGTGTCCAGTTGTAGCGGTGAAAACACGCACACAAATTTCAAACATATTAGTTTAAGAGTTAAACTTACCATATATGGGAATGGGAAGTTAAATTCTTGAACACATTTCACCAGTGGCCAACAAACTACGTATGTGTAGGTGTACAGAGTCCCCCATAGAGGACTTCCACTCTTTGAATAGCCTTTTTTTCTTCTTCTTCTTTAGTTTAATAGAATAAATTTGGTGCACAAAAATTGAGTCTTAAAGGCATTTTAACAAATGCTTTCAGCAGCCAGCCCTTGATGTTTAAGAGGGTAACGTGTTGCTTGTAGTATAATTTTCAATACTTAATTAAATCATATTATATACTCTAGTTGATCTTGCATCTGAACATTCCCATAACTATATATATGTGAATATTTTATATGCAACAGCATTTATTTATTCACTTATTCATGCAAAGCAAGCAAAGCAGGTGAAATAAAGATTAAGCCGAAATGGGCCGGCGTAAGCAAGACAGCAAGAAACTCAGCATTATTTACATTTAAGTTGTTGTAATTAAAAATTGATTAACAAATGAATTAGGATAATTTTAAGATTAAAGGCTTAGACGGTTAACAGTGAAGTGACAACAATAATAACAACAACAACAACAACAGCAGCAGCAGCAGCAATAGTAATAGCAGAGCATATTTAAAATAAAAAACGGATTAACGAGATTTTAAAGTTTAAAGCGCAACGTGAAAGTCTGGCATTTAAACGAGTCATATAATTACGTAAGCAAATAAATACAATTCAATATTTAGTTGAATTGAAAGCGTTGCTGTAGGGGGACCTGCTGTACATGAACGTTTATAAATAATTGCGAGAGGCACACGTGCATCAAAAGTGTACTACAAGTGTAGCTTGGCAACTATAGATAATCAGTCTACCATATAGTGATACATGCACATGTGCAAATTATAGGGAATAGTTCTTTTAAATCACATGGCTATAGAATGAGACGAACAAAAGAGCGAGAAACAATCATTATGTGGTAGTTTTTATAGATGCTTCAGACCGAATGTTAAATCATTCGTGATAAGTTCTATATTGTGACAGTCGTGGACAGGAACGTGAATACTGCATTTAATCAGTGAAATTGGTGAATTTTGAAAACGTTTTGCAAGTGGGTAAACTTTGAACGATTTATATGAACAGATAGATGGAGGCAACAATGAATTTCACTCCAAGCGTCGAAGTGCAAATAATGAAAATTTACTTTGGTATAACTAAAATAATGTCTGTATGTCGTCTGTGGTATGGAGACCATACGACATAACCATATCATCCATAGTCAAGCCTATGGCTAACTAGATTGCTAAAGAGTGATTTACAAATATATGGGTCGTCAAACACTTTTGCCTTTTGTTTTCTTTTCACGAAGCTTAGCAAAGCCCGTACTTTAATTAAGACAAATATAGGTACGAACATCGAATCTTGATTTGAAAGCCTTTAACATCGCGATATCGACAACTGGAGGAACTGAATTAAAGTGAGGCAAGCCACTGTAACATCTTGAAAAGTGAGCAACGCAGAAGACCACATTTCGCTGCCGCCCAAACCTTATATTATCTCATTTGCAAGAACATGACATCTCGATCTGATCTGTGCCCATTTTGGTGCAGGTGCTGCAGGATCATTCATAGCATATACTTAGGAAACTCCAAAGCGTCAAAAACTCAATTTTTTTTGCTTTTGAAGAAAGATGTGTTCCAAGTTCGTGTTGTATTCTATGATATCATTCGATCGATTTGGCTCAGTTTCAATGCCGGTTTGCTTGCAAAAACTCCCAATATATTTGCCAAATATTAAGGTACTTGGGTGACAACCGATGCACTCTTCACTTTTCTCTCCTACCAATCTCAAATAACACAGATATTGAGAGAGAAGAGCGAAGACATGGTTTTTTTATTTCATGTTCGGTCACTTGCATTTATATCTCCGTGGTGATCGCGTCGATCACTTCGATCAGTTCACTGGACGCATTTAATCTAATAAAAAAAGGAAAAATTGAATTGTATTCATATTCGCGAACTTGGAAAAAGAAGATGTTACGCGTATTTTAATCCTTTGGGAAACGATTCATTGTACGGAAAAATGCTTTCCCGAAAGTAAATAGTAATTGAAAGTTTGTAAATAAATCGTTGTATTTACGATAATTTGAAAAGAAATGAATAAACTTTTTTTTTTCAAGGTTTTTTTTTTTCTTTTCTTGGAACCAAGGCACGAGAGCCCGCCGTCACACGGAAAGAATGGCGGACATGCTCCAATCAATTCAGAATTTGATTCTGATCGCAACTATACGTACCTTATACGATATCTGCACCCTCGTTCTGGATATTGCAAAATTTAAACATATATGCAGTAGAAAAATGCTTTCCCTCGTTCAAAGATCGAAATAAACCATTTCGATTGCCTACGTGTATCCATAATTATAACATTAAAAACTATTGCCTTACTTTAAGCAATAGGCAGGTAAAAAAGAACTCTGTTGTCTTCTCTAAAAGACAAACTAATTTAATTCTTTTCATTATTTAATTTTACAGATAAATTGCAATAAGAAAAAATGGGCACGAACCGTTTGTTGATCTATGGCTGAATGCGTATGTCGTGCTTTACTTAAGCGAAGATATATATATGTATGCGTGTAACAGGTAATTGCTTTATTTAAAGAACATGCGTTGATGATCGTTGTTGCGTTAGTGTTTAAAATTCAAAAATTACAAACAATTGTTTTAAGAAGGAAAGGGCATCACAAGTAACATTACAATTAACTATCATGTCAAGTGTGTGTATGTGGAACATTTAGGTTTTTGTGTATTCTATTGGACGATAGGCTCAAATAATTTGTGTGGTATATCTCTACAAATAACTGATTCTCGAGTCTTTTTTATCATGCGGCAATTATGAGGTCTGATCTAATCCACTTTAGTTATAGATTTTGATTTAGACTAAGTTTCGGTTTTCCGTTATCGAGAACTCTGACAGTAATCACATTGAGCGGTGCATAAACTAACGGGGAGATGGACAGAGGGCCAAACAGACATTGGATAGACGGGTACATGGATGGGCAGAGCAACAGAGAGATAAATGAATGAACGAACAGACGGTCGGACGTACTGACAAACAAATATATAGTCTAATAAATAAACAGGCAGACAAATGGGTGGCAATAAGAATGTTGACAGACAAATGGCACAGACAAATAGACCGGTAAAGGAGTAGATGAAGAGACGCAAAAAATTGCCAGTCGGACGCACAGACGAAAAACTTGGCGGCAAAAGTTCGGACATAAAGAATGCTGAGTAAATGAGTTTTCATGGTTTTAAAGAAAGCGTGATTACGTTTCCGACGCGAATCTCCGGCGCTATCGAATAATCGATCATGTTGATAAAAACAATCATTTCTCGTGAGATTAGAAGGAGACAGACATTATAATAATTCAACTTAATAGCTTTTAAAAACGAATTACGAAAAGTAATAATGAAATTTGTTTAAGATTTCATATTTTATAATAAATAAAGCATTCAAGCGTTAATCGTAACAGTAAATGTTTAGATTGTAAACATGCCTTGCACGGTTGTGCTGTGCTAGCAAATTGTCTCAAGTCTCGAACTATCAAGTAAAACAGAACGCAGAGGAAATTTATGAAAAACTTTTCAATTTGTTTTAGTTTTCACTGCATAAGTTATCGTGTATGTTGATATATGCGCCAGTTCATAAGAAAAGACTGTAGTGAAGGTGACCTACAATTCTCGTGGTTTGTGTCCTGACTACAAGAAAATAAAATACAGCTTAGTGCCATTATTAAGCAGTTAACTGTGCATCGTGAATATATATGTCATAACTCGTTCCTCCGTCCTTCCGTCCTTTTCGGGTTTCCTCATCAAATTTACTCACTATGAAGATTTCATCACAACCTAATTGCACATTACACACGCTCTCTTCATCTGAAACCAATGAATCAAATATTTTCATTTTGTGGATGAGTATAACGCGTCCGTGATCGATGGGCGAGGTTGTATGTAAAAAAATTGTGGCCACCGACTGCAGAAGTAGAGATTTGAGAGAAACGCAACTAATGTTCGAAGTAGGAATTAAGGGAGCATAACGTGGCACAGAAGCAAACAAGATAAAGGATAAAGGAACAGACGTGCTTAGATTGATTTAGAAAATGATTAGAAATCAATCGGCGTAATAATAGACTTGATCATTTCAAATCGTTTTGGATATTCTATAGATCTATTTAAACTCAAAACAATATGTAGCACGAGTGGTGTAAAGTATAATTAGTGGTAGGGAGGTCGGATCACATAGATCCAGAGAAGTGTGAATTTGCATGGACACGATGTCCAATTTTTCGCGTATTATTACCCAAACAAGCGATCCAGGCACCAAGCACCAGGCGAAGTGGTGTAGGATGTTTAGTGGTCGACTTTCCCCGATTATAATGTCTTTACTTTTATACATATCATTATGTATTGTGTATATGTGTAGGCATGTTGTTGTTGGAATGTTTTTAAACGTTAACTTAAGAGGGGACTTCAAGCCGTTCCATAGTGTAGCGGTTATCCTGTCTGCTTTACACGCAGAAAGTCTCCGGTTCGATCCCGAGTAAGAGATGTTACGTTCGCTTGATGGTCAAGCGCTCTCTCTTATTTTTAATGTTAAACGACTTATAACAAAACCTTGATGTTCAGGCTTCTGTTAAATCATTTGCACCAACTTTCAAATCTTCTAACAGGTATGTGCTTCAGTGATTGACAATTTTTAGGCGTTTGCTGGTAATGAGTCCTTCATGCATACTTTCAAATCAAATAATCTCTTATCAGGCAAGGTGCACAAGAAGTCTATAATAAAAAAATTCGAAGCAATAAATCCATCTTAGCTTTTTAATATGTGCTAAACAATAAAGTATCACCGCGTATCGTAGGGAATAAGAAACTTGACTATGAAGTCGACATACTCGAATACAATTATCAGTGTGATAGATCATAGTTTAATTATGATCGGTGTGTGGACGCAGCTAGAGTGAATACATGTTCGGCATGGACATACACTTCCCAAGACGCTGCCATGTCTCATCCCTCTTTCCGCGCTTTACCCGCCAGTGGCCCTCATTGTGTTTATAGCCCTGTGTCTCTAAGAAGAAATGTCTGATTTCATTGATATACCAGGAGCGTGTAACAACTAAATCATTGCATATGTTTTAGGCAAGGGCTGGGGTTGTAGAGCATATGGACGCATATTGATGGATTGATTGTTTGATACCCCAATGAGTGTGAGTAAAAAGAATTTTTAGTAGTTTTTAACGACTTTTAAGACATTCTTTTAAAAGTTTTATAATGCACTTAGTCTCTCGTAATTGTATGGCGATGCAAGTGTACATGCGAGCCTCGTGCCTCGTGCCTCGTATCTCGGGCTTGATAAAATGTGGCAATACTTTTTTTTTCCTGATTTCTGATCGATGTTTATATATGCTATGAAATACATTTTAGCAAAGATGTGAACCGCCGCTGATATGAGGATAGCCAGCCCCCCTCCTTGGCAAAGTGCATAAAAATGTTTGCTACGCAGAGTTGCTTGGCTAACCTTATGCTACTAAGAAAAAGTGTGTGGTTAAGTTTTGTTTTTCTAAAATCTTAAAAGCTTGGCCTTCCGTTACGGTATTCGCATGCTTATCAAACGTCCTTTAAATACAGGTGACCGCAAGTTAAATTACGTATGTTGGTAAAAGAGTGAAATATTTGCTTTGGTTACACAAGTGTTGCTGACATCAAATACGTCCGCAGTGTGAATTAAAGGTATACTCACTACTCTCTTCACTTCCCTTTTGATATCCTCTTGCGTCGACATTTTCTGAGAAAGTAAGTACTTTTCTAAGACAATTTGCTTGAAATTAAATTACTTTTATAAAACATCGACAAGATATCGTATTTGAAAAGGAAAAAAAAAAAAAAAGAAATCCAGTTAACACCTTCTTCTTGTTACCTACGAGTAGACAATTCTTTCTAAGCAAATTTCTATTTCAATGGAAAGTTCAAGACTTTATTATGATATTTACAAAAATATATACACCGCAGTATATAATACATGTGCATGTGCATGCATCTGTATTTGTGTGAAATGTTGAAATGTTGAAATGTAAATTTAATAAATCGAATTTTTTCCCATTTTCAATTTCGACATATGTCACATAACTCAAGTTAAAGATAGTCTTCGTAAGCTATTACTTTCACATGGTTTCTTAATCCGTCCGTACCATATATTTTAATTATGAAAGAAAGGAACAAAAAAGAATTGTGTTTTTTCTTTTTTTCATTTTCTATATTTGCTTCAACTGCATAAAGACAACACAAATCTATAGACCAAAGGCGTTTTCATTATTTTTAATGACAATTTTCTATAATTGAATAGAATTGTGTAAGCAATAAATGTTTTTAAGATTTTCACTTTTCTCTGCTTCTATAGAAATAATTGCAAATTTTTTACATTTTTTTTTTTTTTTTCTAAGCCAGCGGCTTGCCCAGACCATACTTCACATGATGGAATGGATGATACATTTCTTATTAATTTTTACCTTTTTACGGTATATAACGTACACGTTATAGACGGTCTTTTAGTTTTTACTCTCTTCGAATCGGTCGAATCTTTCAAAAAGGATACAAAAAATTTCGATTAAGAAGATATCGTTATAGTAGCAGCTTCCTTCTCTGTCCCTCTTTATTTCCTTTCATCGTTATTTTCACCCCTCTCTTCGTATTGACCTATCGAATAAAGATAAGAATTTTAAATTTTTTGAAGGACTAACAAGACACATGGTATGAACATGTGTGTCATGTATATATTACCATCTAGAACATTCCGAGTAGACTTTCGAAAGCGAATGTAGGACGTAAATATAAAATAATTAGTCAGTCGAAGTGGCTTTGTAAGAAAATATCGAATTTATGTAACGTGAGGAATGGAACGAAGCCTCGCTTAATTGAACTTAAATTGATATTTATGGGTATTTGAAAGAAAGTAGACCGAAAGATTTACATACCAATAAAAATAAAAACATGAAATTTTTAAATACACAAAAGGCATAGTTAACGAAACGTTTTGGAAAATGAATTGATTCTTGCAATGCGTGGGTATTTTACTAGAAATGCCTGGTCATATGGATACCCAAGTCTTGTATTATATCTTAAGCAAGAAAGTGCAATCTATTGTATGCAGAAATAATGTTGTAATAGAAGGCATAGCATTTTTTTAATACAAGTTAAGCCTTCTTGTCATATAAAGATTGACTTTTCCTGAGAAGTCTTATATAGCACAGCAGTACGTGTATATGTGTTCAAAATTACTACTATGAATCAATTTTCATAATGAAATGTTCAAAATTAGACCCTTGTTGGCAATGTAAGAATTAATTATCATGAGAATTCATCCTTATGTGCGACGGGATCCAAGCAATAGGCCTGCAAGGAGCAAATTCGGTGAGGTTAATTTCCACACCCAAATACTATTATCGACCAATTCGTATCATGAAATATTGAAAACGAACAAGAATGCAATAGGCGGCGAAGTCTGACTATCATATACCGCACATCATTTCGCCTGATTCGGCCATTAATTCATTTTCTTACTAATACACTAAAAATTAGAGATTATTTTTGGGTAAATGCATGATCTTTATGGAAGCCTTCAGCTCAGTTCAGTTCATTATTCGCAAAGAAAGCATCAAATGTATACAACAGGCACGTTTCTGAACGCATCTCTAGCCCAAATTCTGTCTGAATTGGTTGTTTTCTGCTCAAGGTACAGGATTGCTTTCTCCAGCACACAGTTCACGTAAAGAGTGCGCATAGGTTATAGTTGATCCAAAAGTAGCAAAAAATCATTCCAATTATGGTAAACCCGCTTAAGCTGATCAGAGAGATACAGGGAGACTTGCCGCGACGCGTTTTAACATCCATTGGCCAAGTTCAAGCGGCTGAAATGGTTGCACCAGCTTTTAAAATTTCTTCCAAACCAAGTCGATACGGTTAAATCCGTATAAACTGTGATGTGAGTTCATGCATTTATTTCATTCTTCGACTATATATTTTTCCACTTTCTTATGTCGTTAAGGGAAATCTTCTTCGCCAATTTATGAATTCATTTAAAATATTGCATCTGCCTTCAATTATTCTCGTAAAACAAATTAGTGATGAAAACATATAATAAATTATTTTGCGTTGACATTAATGTCTTTACGAATTATTGTAATAAAATGTATGTATGTATGTGTGTGTGTGTGTATGTATGTATGTATGTATAAAGTGTGTACATAACGATACATGCTGCGATGCATACAGATGATTGATAACTAACTTTAAGCGCAACATGTAATGTCTTATTAGAAATTTTATGGATACTTTTATTAGCCGATCGGTTATTAGAACGAGATAAAAACGATAAAAAGGAAAAATGTTAAAAAAGTTATTTTATTATTTCGTTTCAATTACCTTTTCGTAGTAAACGAACGTGCATCTGTTGCTGACGGCTTTTATTTTGATGTAATCAAATGAAAATCTTTATATATATAAAGACATAACTTTTAACTGCTTTTTAATGCTGGTTGTGATTTATGGTAAATCGAAAATTATTCCCCTTATATCTCATATATTGCACACTATATACCTTTAAACGTTTTCATATTGAATAATAGGATAGGATATATGTGAAGGATATGAATGAAGAATATGGTCTCTCTTATGCTTTTATTTGATTTGATTCGATTCCACTTTACATCAGACGATAAATAATTTCAAATTATATTGAATTGCGACAATCTAAAACCTTACAAGCATACTAATGTGCATTTGAAACGTTACTACTTTCATATCGAATACAAAAAGAAAAAAGTACAAAAAAAAAAAAGAAGTGTATAAATAAATAAAAATAAAAATAAAAAAATAAGAATAAAAAGAAGGATAGAAAAAAAAATAAGAAGAAATAAAGAGTTACAGCAGCACTGAGCTGAACACATGTTAACATGTGCATATATGCAATCTCCGAAGAGGGATCACATACACATCACCTCACATCACATCACATCACATCACATCGCATTTTCCATCGCTACAACTCATATTATGTTAAGTTAAGTTAAGGTTAACTCAAACATACTAAACATTTTCACTGCGCATTTATTATATTTGCTTATGTAAGTTTCAGTCTTTTCTATTCACTGTAGCTTATAGCTTAATGGTTAGCTACTCAAGGTTATCAACGTGTATTGAATTCCGCTCATACGTACACACGTTACGAGTAAATGTGTGCGTATTAGGAGTGCAGATAAGTTTCTTCCGATTCTTTTTAAATAAAATTAAATTTTTTTACAACCAGCCGGTATATGCGCCTCGTCTTTTAGGCGGAATATGAATTTCGTGCAGAAAAGTGCATTCATCTTTTGAGATTATTGACGACAGACGATCTCTTTGTCTGCATATGATCCTTTGCTAAGATCAAAAAAAAAAAAAAAAGAAGAAGTAATATCTGGTAAAGGCGAATAAAGCTGCCCAAGTATCTTGGGAGCTACTTTTGCACAGATTGGACCGAAGGTCTTGGTGCTGAACAACCGAATTATCATGACTTTCGACATATTGAGCTTGTTTTCAGTTTTTGTTTTCATTTCTGTTTTTCTTTTTTTTTTTGTAGTCTTACCCAGTCATGAAAGAACTCATTGCATACTACACTCAGTCGAGCGTAATGCTAATGGGTTACCTAGTGCGCATCCTGGTTTTGCTTCAGCTTCAGCGATATCAATTAAGTTTTTCGCAAAGGGCACAGAACTCACAGAGTTATTCAAAGATCAAAAAAGCTGTGTGTGTGTGTGTGTCTGTCTGTCTGTATGTATGTGTACACTATTCAGACGGAATATGCTAATTAAGGCCAATCTCGGAGATCCGCGAGAACTTGTTCAATGCCTCAATATATCCGTATATACAAATGCCCAGATGTTAAATGACACGTTTTACAAATGATAAATGTTTTGCAACATCGCCAACGCTGGTACATAGAAAGCATAAATGAGACAAAATGAAAGAAAACACAATTTACCGTACAAACGATGCAAATAAATGACATTTTTCTCATTAGCTGTGTCGTAGATGAACATGATAAGATAGAAAAAAAAAGGGCAAAAAAAGGGCAAAAAAAAAAAAAAAAAAAAACAAGCCAAGCAGCAATTGCTGGTTTTTAATGATTTTAAATGAATAGAAAAATAATTGTGTGCGAAAAAATACATGTTTTTTGCTAATTGCTGTTTACAGTTTTGGTTAAAAGTAAATTGATTTAATTAAAAAAAAAAATAAATATCAAATGTTTCGTTGCATACTTTTAATTGCTTTAAAAAAGATTAACGAATGCATGAGGACCGTTAAATAAATGTAGGATTTTGTCGATGTACGTAACGTTTCAGTTTCAGTTACAAGCTTCCCCTTGTCATTCAATTGATGGTCTGCCCTTCTTAGTGAGTGGACATATATATATATATCTGTATTCACTGTAGCTACTACTTTTCATAATTATGTTAGTGTTGTCACTCCGTTTGTCATATT
Organism: Glossina morsitans morsitans; assembly: GCA_001077435.1. NCBI lineage: Eukaryota > Metazoa > Arthropoda > Insecta > Diptera > Glossinidae > Glossina > Glossina morsitans. Next base: position 66,962 of record CCAG010002579.1, read on the forward strand.
GAGGAAGTATCCACACGTGCTAGTTTCACTTAAAGTGAGCCTCAAGTTTTACTTAATACGTTTATCTTTCGTTGTATTTGTTTTCCAGAACTGTTTGTTCGTTTGCCCACAACTTTCTCCGCTTATGTATTTGCCTAAGTATCCGCAATGTTCTCGCACCGATTTTGCCTTTTATCCTTTCATTCACCTATCACTGAACGCATTTATCAATCCGTCTGCTTATATGTTTACCTGTTCGTTTGTCGGTGCGTCGATATGTCCGTCTAGTTTCTCACTTATTTATCCAACTATTCATCTATCTATCGATCCATTCAATCTTGTTTAACTTGCTGACAGCAAATCGATTTGAAATGAAAACAAGTAAGAAAATCATATTCGGTCGTGACCGAATCTTTTATACCCATTATCGTGATCCTAAAAAAAGAAAAAGAACAAAATTTTCCTACTCTATAGTATATGGCGGACGCGGTTGATTTTTTTTATTTTTAGAGCAAAAGTGAAAATTTCAATGGTGTGTGTGTAACAAGGAAAAAACACGAAAACCACGAAAAAGTATTCATAATTTTTGTTATGTAGACGTGTGGCCGTTATAGGTATGTCCTTGGAAAAGTTTGGATCATTTTCAAGTTCTTCTGCAAGTTTGTAAGCGATATCTTAATTTTGGCGAACGGGAGAATCCCTACCGCAGACACTGTATGCTTGCGTACATGGACAGGCGGACAGACGACTGGACGGACATGCTTAAGTGCGGCCCAAAATATGAAACTGGTCAAGCATTTATATACTTTATGAGAGGTGTTTTCAGTGTACGTGGTGGGCGTGTCCTTCGATCGATTAGACCCATTGTCAATGCTAACCTACGCGTAACAACTTACAATGTTTGCTTCATTTTTGCTGCCAGGAGAATGCTTACAATAGTCATTATACACACGGGGAAACACACCGATGTACAAACGGACATGATTCCGACATGCTTCCGACATTGATTCCGAATTTGATGCTCGACAAGAAGATGCTGGACATTGTGGGGCCTCTGATGCTGCGTTTTAGGCGTTGCAAAAGTTCGGATAAAATGAATATATCTCTCATCCTTCGGTAATGAGTGTAAAAATAACAAAAATAGAAAATTTACTTTGGCCCTGTGCCGCAAATCTCTGATTTGATAACCAATAATTCTGATAAATGCAATACACAAAAACCGCACAGTCTCTCTTGACCAACTTGTACTCGCTTAGAATTGTATTTTCCAAAAGTTGTAATGAATATTAATTATATATAAATATGCATCGATGATTTTGTACATAGTGGTTACTGTTTTTGTGCGCTACATAATGCTTAAAAGTTAAAAGAAATTTTGAACGTTTCCAAGAAAATTGGTTGGGTATTGTACATTAAAACAGATAGCCATCCATCTATACTGCGTGTGAACAAAATGATATTTGTTCTGCGATAAAATGCGCACATTAGTAGTCTTTTCCTTTCCACTTTATTATGTTTATATATATGAAACTTTAACATTTAACTTATCATCGTACGTTGGCTGGCTTAGTCTTTGGCTTTGTTCTTTTAGTTTATAACGTTCAGAAATGTGTGGCAAAATTTCCACAGATTATAATACCATATCTGTAATTAAGCCAAGACGCTGCTGAGTTGTTGTAGATGCCTCCATCCATTCGGCTGTCTGTGTTTTCTTTTTGAAACAATTACGGCCGGAGGACGAAAACAGGGATATAAGGAATGAAGATTCCCTCAAAAAACAAATGTCATCTAGCAATAAACATACCTATCAATGAATAAAATGTCTTTCATATAGAAGCAAAAATAGATTTCGCTGCATGTCCCATAATCCCAATTAATTAATAAATTCTATATGATATTTTCTTGCTTAGTTTGGTTAGTGGGCAGATTTTGGTGACTTTACGCTTTAACATTTTAAATGAATTCGCAAAATATGTGATGGACATCTTTAGTTGTTGCAATCATTGGACACGTTGGCTATAGAAACAGGAGAACACATTTTGAAGCGCGCAAATCATTTCCTTTAGTGGACGAGTACTAAATTTTAGAATACAAAAATTAATTACAAACGCGTTGTTCTTATATACATATATATACATATATATGTATCTCTTGTGACTTCACAATTATCACGAATTTTTCAAAAGTTAAAGCAGTAAGTAATTTAAATAAACTTTTCAACATTCAATAGAACTAATTGTGCTCTTTCGAACTCATACGCGGTGTGGAAAGGTGTTTAAAAAGGAAATTCTTTTCACTTTGTCAGCCTCATCGTAAGGTAGCCAACGGTTTGTTTTGCCACTTTAACTTTAACTTTTGACAGGAAGAAACTTGGTCAACCATTAATATCCATTAAGTGGGTAAATGTATAATCACAAGCCAAGAATAAACTAATAAAGAGAAAGCAGCAACAGAAGCAGCAGTAAAACAATTTCTCCTTTGCCGGTAGATAGCGAAAGCAATACGAAAATAAATAAAATCAAATTCACACCATAGCAAATATATATGTATATATACATATACACATAGGCACATATATATATATATGTATGTAAAGCTGTGTAGATATACATCGGTCAATAATTTTCGGGAGTCACGAGTAGCAAAAAATAAAATCGATAGCATTTTTATTATAGAAAAAGTCAGACCTGAAGCCAGACGTCTGTCCAAATTGCAGGTCATTTAGCACATTCGCGCTAATATTAGTGCTATTGTTTGCAAAACAATCGAAACAGGCCGACTTCCATGTGTTTGAAATACAGATATGTAGTATGATGTTGAACGGCGTCAACATTCGAAAATAGTGTTTGCACGTGAACACATTAAAAAAATCTTCAGAATGATGCCCGATAATCGAGAAGTGCTATTGAAAGAAATGAATAGAAGTCAGAATGGCCACAAATGTCGCCATGGCACCATGAGAAAATTGTTTTCCAAATGGCTTTCGCGCTTACTCACACAGTGAAGTACAGACATCAATGCATGGGGAAATTGTATGAATTATAGCTTGTGTTGTCGCTCTATCCGTCATCTTCTCTAGACTTGGCTTGACAAACTCCAAAAGCAATTTTCTACGGTAAAGGATTTCAATTAAATGAGTGGGTTATTGAGGGAACTTGAACGTATTTTCATATTGTTGACGAACAGTCATGGTAAAGTCAGAGAGGTGTTGCACTTTTTATCCATCGCTCTAAATGGAAACTACTTTGTTAAATGAAATTGAATTTTTGCAAAAAAAACCTATATATATATATATATATTCTTATTTATTACTGGCAATTATTGATCGATGTGTGGTGGGTATGTATTAATTTGAATATAGACTAGGAATGGAGAAAAAAAAAAAGAAGAAAAACCAAAAATATTCGTGAAGAAATTCTAAAATTTTTTTATATAAAATTTTTCTCATTTATTTTTAATACGGAATTTTGTACCTTTTTAACAAATTTTAAATTAAAATAAATTTTATAAATTCATTTCTTACATTTTATGAATTATTTATTTATCAACTCTTAAATATGAACTTGGTATTTTCACTCAATGGATAGGCAAGCATTTTCTCTTTCGTCCTTTACGTATAGGCTTTTAAAAAAGCAATTTCATATTAAAGGCAAATAACCCAACAATTTGTAAAAATTTTAATATTTAAACTAGGAATACAATGGAAGTTACTTTTCGAGAAGAAAAGTTATTTCTGATAAAAGGAGAAAGGAAAAACATGTATAAAAAGAATGTTACGAGCAATAATTTAAAATAATTTTCGTTTTCTTACTTTGCTTCTTCTTCTTCTTCTTCTTCTTCTTGTTCTTCTTCTTCTGCTTATACTTGATAAAATTTTAATTTATTTACTTTTATTATCAGGAAATATTTTATTTTTAACAATTTTATTTTAGAACGAATTTTAAGTACATAACAAATGATTATATATATGGTTAGCCAGGTTAGCCAGCCAGGCTTATCGAAACTATTTACATATCATTACATACTACAAGCACAAGGAAAATATTGTAGCGAGGCAAAGCCTACGGTAAAATACCGTACACCACCCTACAGCTATTCATATAACGACACTTCAAAATAAGCTCTTATATGGCAAGCGATCGGAGATGTGCGCCGATCCGAACCATTGCCAATAGTGTTCGTCTTTGACGCAAAGCGTCAAAAAGCGTGAAAAATTTCATGAAAATGTCTCAGAAATAGCGGGCAGCAGGTTGAACACGAGAAATTAAAACGAACTGACACTCATACGCACGTCCGTACAAAGTACTCTTGTATACCCTTGCACCACAAGTGGATTTAACAAAACTGTTAAAACTGTGAGAACACTATAGTCGGGCAAGGCCTACCATGAGATACCCTATACTACTTTGACTAGTACAGTTATTCGCTCGTTATGCTAATAATACACGAAAAATGACACATTATTTCCATGCAAAGGCACACTTCTCCTGAGTGCCTGCATATTGGAGGATGTCGAAAACATCATATGAGCTGATCGAAATTTTGCAAACTTAATTCACTTCTTAAAAAGTGCAATATTTTTAGTTTCCGCCATAAAAAAACTAAAAATTATACTTTCTCTCCATTCAAGGACTTCCTTTTCATCACGACTTCTATGTATGTTAGGGCCTAAAAAAAATTTACTTATCTGATCCAAATTCCCTAACGTTAATTTTTTCGCTAAATTGCTACTGTGGACCAATTTTCATCATAAAATATTCAAAATTAAACTTTTGTTGAAGGGCTTACCACTCTTCATGAGAAATCTCATATGATCCAAGAAACGGATCCATTTTTCTGCCAAATTACTATTCCGAAAAAAATTTTCATTATAAAGCGTTAAAGATTAGACCCTTTTCGCATGTAAAGGTTTCCACTTCCCGGGAATACTTATATGTGCTGCTCTTCAAAACATAGATGTACGCGCTCCAATTTCCACCATGAAATATTGCAAATTAGACCTTTTTAACATGTAATGGTTCCGTTTTCGTAGAAACGGTTATATGAGAGGGAGCTCAAAAAATTGCCCTAGTCGAAGCTAATTTTTCATACCAAGTTAGAATGTCGAAGTACTATTACTTAGGAAGTTTGGTCGAAAAATTTTGAAAATTGTAATCGTTTCCCTTATAACGATTTTTCAAAATGAAGCGTCATACGGGGAGTGGTTGGAAAAGTCGACCGATCCGAACTATCTTTTACAGTCTCCGTCCTTGGGTCGAAGCACGTCAATGTACCAAATTTCATGAACACATGTAGAATGGGTACAAAAATACGCGACCAATCATGGACAGATGGAGAGACAAATATAGATCGGTTCAGGAAATGATTCTGAATCGATCGGTATAATAAAAGATGGATCTACCTCAGGCCCGTCTGGGTGTTCCGCACGTTACCTACAGACTTAGTATATCCTGTATAATAAGTGGCGTAGGGTATAAATATGTGCCAACTTAATATAAATTCACTTTGAGCCGATCACCACTTAGTATCGTGGAAACGAATCCTGCCATTAATTGACTCCGGAGCACATGTTATTAAACGAAACCTCTACAGTCGTGAGATACTTACTGAAAAACATGATAATTACGTGCCATAAGAGGAAGCATTATTATGGACGGTGATCCGAAGAAGAAGATCCCAATTTGTTTGAAGTTATGCTTAGAAATATTTATTTAAAACATTATTGATTTAAGATACACTTAAACTTATTTACATTCTTAGTTTGTCAATACGCGCTTTATTTGCTATACAAACTTCTCGAAAAGCATATAGTCACTCCCAGTTGTGTCATCTGATGAAATGCTGTACGCATTTCTAGCAATTGCAATTTGTTGCCCTAAATAAAATTGCAACACCTTTGGATACTTTTTTTCTTTTTTCCTTTTTTGCTTTTTTGCTTTTTAAATAAACAAAACTTCTTGTCAATAAAATAATTATCTTGAGGTTAAAGTTTTTCAAACTTTTTAGTTTAATAAAAGAGAGAGAAAAAAAATAAAAAAATAAAAAATACAGAAATAGAAAATTATAGAACCGAATCGCACACACATTCAAGGCCTAAAGCCAAGAAATAATTTAAAGGAAAAAAAAAAACAAGTTTAAGCCATTGCTGACATTTGCCGTACCTGGCAAGTCAGAAGGAAGCCCGTACAGTTGAGTTATGTTGCATCACTTCCTTGTTTCGACATTCATTTTACCAACCAGTGCGTAACATGCAAACACAACACATACAAAGAGAGCTGTGCAATAAGCAAAGGCAACGTGTATATATGTTAAATTGTCAACACAACAACACGAATAAGGTAAAGAAAATTTTGGGAATTAGTGAGAGAAAAAAAAAAGAAAAAGAAAAATGAGAAATGAGAAATGGAAAAATTCTCACTTCTATCCTTTAAAAAGATTTCATTTCAATAAAAATTGTCAGAAATGGTTTGTCTTGGGTCGGACGTTTTCATATCCACCAAAAAATGATGTAATAAATTCGATTCTAGCAGAATACAAAGACACCATGCCACGTCTCTCACCAGTCTTTTGTATGCTCCACCGTATGGTAGTATAGCGTACACTACATATCAAATTTTTCTTACTTTTCTACAAATTGGCGGCACTTGGAAGGCAATCATCATACAAATTAAAAGGTGGCTTCAGTTACAAATTCTAGGCTTGTTTTATACCCATCACCCATCAAAGGATGAGGGAAATATTAATTTTGTTAGAACGTCTGCAACGCCCAGAAGGAACCATCAGAGACCCTACAGAGTATATATATTCTTGATCAGCGTCCAATTCTGAATCGATTTAAGCATGTCCGTTTGTCCGTCTGTGTATTGTCTGTGCTACACATTTCCCTGGTCGCAAAAGTGCAGCAATCGGTTTCGAATTTGGCAGAAAGACGGGAAGTTCTTCCACTCCGGTCGATATTGAAATTGAGCTAAATCGCCCAAAGAACGCAACGACAATGGAACATAACCTTAAACAACAACAGATACAACGACAAAAATTTGAGCTTATATTCGATGGATGGAGCCGCAGCACCTGTACAGAAATGGAAAAAACTGCCACGCCTATTCAATATTATAGAATAGTAAAATTCAATTCTTTTATCAGAACTTATGCGGAGCCCTTGCAGAGAACTTCAAACAAATTACTGATCAGCATAAAACGGTGTAAATCAGTACGACCTGTCCATCTGGATTTCTCAACCCCTTATCTCGGATTGGCGTCCACTATAAAATATTAATGAGTAGACCTCGTTGCGCTAAAAGGGTTACATTTCGTAGAAACCTTTGTATGCGAGAGGGTTGAAAAAATCGGCTCATTTGAGTCGTGTTGTTTCCGTTAACGCTGAAATACTTTGAAAATTGCATCTTTTTTGTTCATATAGTCGCACAAGTTTTTCGATTCAATCCACTTTCAATTTTATACGTTCTTATGTGCAAACACTCAGTCAGTGTACTAGAAATTCGTCAAAATTTGTCAGAAATTACGAGCCATAAGCTGAGCAGATGTGAGCAAAAATAGACAGACAGATAGGCAAATCGGATGAAAAAATGATCCGGAATCGAGATCGGTGTAATAAAATGTGCGTCTACGTTATGCTCTTCTCGGCCCACATAAGCTTAATATATCCTGTACCACGAGTCGTCTTAAGATACAATTAGTTTAAAATTATTTAAGCCGAAAGCCTTAGATGCTAGTGTCTTAAGACTTTAGTCTTAGAATTTATTCTCTGGCTAAATTTATATAATAATAATAATAATAATAATAATAATAATAAACAATTTAAAAAAAATTTATAAATTTATAAAAATATAACAAAAAAAACAAAAAAGGTTTGAAAGCAACAAATTTCGCTGGGTGTTGGGCATTCGTCTAAAATGCGTGTCGTAAGACAACCTACGCCATTTAGGAGAAGAGGTTGATAACCAAATCGAATTTTATATATTTTCCTTTATTGTCAGTCTAAAAGAGTTGTAAAAGAGGCAGACATTTTTTTTAATTTTACAAATTGACATAAATGGCAGATTGTTGAGGCGGACGCTACCATTACAGACATGTTTTTAATCCTTTAGGGGAGAAATTGTTATTTCTGCCAGGGACGAATGTTAATGGTTGTAGGCATCCATATGATACGATACGACAAAAATAAGATCCCTTGCTTCCATTACCAATTGTTTTTTTTTTTTTTTTTGGCCGTAAAGAACGTTTTTCAAACCTAATGATATAAGCTTAAGAGCTTAATAAAATACCATACCATCACGTTAACCATCAGGGCGTGTGACCTTTTGAAATCGGCTTTGGAACATGTGGTGTAGAGTCTCTTGTGTGTTGATTCAAATGAAACGATTTAATGCTTTTTTTTATTTTATTATTGCGCGAAGAGTATTGTAGCGTTTTTTTATTAGTCGTGTTTAACAAAGTGAATATATATTGAAATAAATTTAACTCATCGAATTATTCTTATTCTATTAACGTGGAAATGTCGTATATTTTTTTTTTTTTTCGTATCCGAAATTATGCTATACAATTGCAAGTTTATTTAACTGAAATCATTTTCTTTAAACTAAGCAAAAAAATTATCTATTCCTTAGCTCCATTGGGCGGTAATTTTCCAATCTACACGAGAGATGTTTTCGATTTGAGCAGCATTTTTAATGCGTAGAAATACGCAACGGAGAGTCCAAGCAATAGATATTTATCTAAGTACTCTTGACTATCATCAATGGTGGAATCGACACAGCTACATACGTTTCGTTGCGTGTTAGCCTCTTGAAGTCGCGACTATAACTGGCAAACCTTGTATTATAGAAAGACATACTTAACCTGTTAACTCTGTCGACCTGTTTAGCGATATATTCTTATACTTGTCAAACACAGAGTACGTGTAATGTGAAATAAGGTTGTAATGAAACGGCTTGACAAAACGACCAAATATTTGAAGAGGAAATCCAGCAAGGACGGATGGACGGATCATGAACTACTGATGTCAACTTTTTGTCTTATTTTTGCCGGGGTAAGTTCAAAGATCAGAAAACAGGTTCATTGATCCGCTGAGAATTCCTGCACCACAAAATTTGAGTCACATTTTAAATTTAGCTTTCATGTAATCGCTTTGATAGCTAAATCGAATCGGGGTTTTGCTTCAAATGATTGAAATCTCAACTCAATATGATATCTACTTTAAGTTCGGCTTTTTTATTTTTGAGAATAGTGAATATCTTTTGAGTATTCGCGTTAGTTGTTTTAAAGATGCTTGGCAAGAAAACGAACTCTTCAGCGAGGAGAACACTATCTTGAAGAAGTCATGAAGAGTGTCAGGAGCCGTTTGCTTACAGACTTCTCTAATAAGTATTCAGCTACTATGGAGGTTCAAGATTTAATAAACATGTTTTATCGGTTATTAGGACAGCGGCCACAGAAGCAGTAGTGTGAAGGATGCATAGATATGACGTGTGTGATGTTGATAATGCAAATGCATTACCGACTAAAATTATTGACCTGACCGCTGGATATCCTTCGGGGAGTACTCATGGTTGTAGTGATTATCCTAATTGCGGGAGCACCAAATAAACAGCGGTGCAGGTAAGCCTCGCCTTACCTAAAAGAGAGGATTTCGAACCATATTCAATCTTTCATATCTGACAAGGCAAGCTTTGTAATAGGTCCTCTTGCTTGCAACTCAGGGGCTCCGGAAACCATTCGTAAATTACCCGATCAGCCCATGGGCTTCGTGTAATTAAGCCATCAAGAGGCAGCTAAAAGAAACGAATTCCAGTATAGGGGTCAAAGTGCTTTCTTCAATTCTAAGGGTTTTATGAAATATCAGGGAGTCTTTTATTTTAATACTTTTCTTTAGGGGGCAACTGATTGTAAACGAGGAACAAGTTAATTAAGAGTTGATTTCAACGCTATGTTATTTAGCTTCAATTATTACTTTCTCTTACCCCTTATAATTTTTGTTTTGAATTTTTCACTAACATAAACAAATAAATAAATAAATAAATGAATAAAAGAATATTTTTTGCTATATAAAATTTTATAGTTTACCAAAATGTTTAACCTAATATAACCTCTTGATTGCGGTTGTGTAGGCGATATCTTGGAATTCTTGTTTATGCTGTTGCTCTCCAACACAAATATGTTTACGTGGAGATAAACCAATAAAATAATAAAATAATTTATCAAACTTTTGCTTTATCATGGCAAATGACATATTATTATATAAAAGCAGAAAGTTAAACATCCGCAATCAGTCAGAAAATGCGTTGAAATGTCAGCCAGAGAATATCGAAATTGATTACTGAAGCTAATCTTCTGTACGCAGTATATGATGACACTGAGGCGTGTACAAGTTGTTAAAGGGCGATGTCACTGCAACAGCCTAAAAGCAGCGTATCTTTGACTTTTTTTTTTCTTTTTGAATGAAAAGGAAATCATATTGAAAACCATCACTTATTTAAGACAATATTGAAAAGGGAGGAGCCATTCTCTCAAGGTGCTATCAGTTTAATGGGCTCCACAGCATAACTGGTGAAAATTTTAGCAAAAAAAAAACAAAAGCTGCACCTAATGGAAATGCCCATAGCTAATGCACCTCGGAGAATTTTCGTTCTCTTTTTATACCTATCAACATAGTGTGTGATTGGCCAAGGTTTGAATGAAAAAGCGCGATTTTAAAGTAAAAAGAATGAAAATGGATGAATATATCAAAAAGGAAAATGGTAAGAGGTGCACTAGAGAAAATATAAAAATTGTTGCTGCGTGCCCTGCGTGGAAAGTCGTCTTTCGAGATAAATGCGTTTAAAGTTTCGGCTTATGTCATAGACATGTTTATATTTCCCGAATAAATTTTCGGTTACTTCCGTCCCATGTTCAAATATTACTTCCGTTATTCAAAAATCATCTAAAACGATTCCCGGTTACACACATACAAGTTGATCAGCAATTATGTCATTGTAAAAAGTATCTTGAAATGAGCTAAAATTTTAATTTTCATTCATAACCGCCATTATTTGTTGTTGTCGTTTTAGGAAATAAGAATAATACTAAAATAATAAGAAAAACAAATAAACATAATAATACAATTAAATTATTAACTATTAATATAACAGTGAGGGTGAATAAAAACAAGGGTGAGAAAATAACAATCCAAAAAGTAGTAGAATAGAGCAACTGAAAACCCCATAGTGGACCAATGTTCCCATCATCAAACGCCATACACTATTCCGTTTAATGAGACCGATCCGAATAGTTTTCAATAGTGTTCATCTTTGGATTAAATCGCTCCCGAAATCTATAGGTTGAACAAAAGAAAACAAGACGGACCGAAGGATAGTCAAGGTTAGATTGAGACGCCGATCTAGTGCCACTTATTCTGCGTGTTGCATACGCCCATACAAGCTTAATATACCTTGTATCACTAGTGTTGTAGGGTATAAAAATAAATAAAACAAATTATGAGGTAAAAAATCGATTCAATTCTAACGTCTCAACCTAAGCCATATTTTCCTTGAGTTGCTCATTATTTGCCCAGCAGTTTAATTGCTATCGATCCATGTGATAAGACAGTTAACTAATTCTCTTGCATGTTGTTGTAATTTAACCCACGATATCATAATCATTATTATGTACTGTGTTTAGTACAGATTTTCAAATCGAAATCGGATAAGAAAGATGTTCACATTGTGGGCAAATTAATCGTATCGTTTGAAAATGAATTTGTTTTTCTGAAAGAGGCTTAGAAATGGAATGGAGGGGATTTGTAGTACGTTCTCTTTCACGCCTTTGCACGCCAAGTTCAATATATTAAATTAAGAATAATTAGGATTAAAAATTACTTTATAATCGATCCACAACGCTTTACAACGCTGTTTGAGACGTGTACCGATAACGGTACATTCGGCAAAGTCAAGTATACATTATCTTGGATATAAACTAAACTAAAAATAATATTTATGTATATAATTTTCGAATTCGTTAAAGCGTAGCGGGAATTATACACGTGGCGTGAAAACGGCATCTGTTTGCAAGCAGCTGGACGGAGAACGTGTTAATAGAAAAGATAGATGACATTGACAGGCATGGCTAAGTTGACTCAGCTAGTGAGACTAATCCGAAGAATACACATCATGTAGTGCGTTTATTTAGACCTTAAAGCCATTTTACAAAATTTATTAAGTTCATAATTCATTTCCTTCCTAACACATACATAATAATGTTGGGTTTTACTTTTGTGTACAAACTTTTAATAAATTTCAGCGAACTCTGGAGCTTCTCTTTAATTTAGCCGAGAATTGAGTTGAGAGTAAATTTGAGAATAAGTTTGTTCTTTCAGTTCTGTCTGTTCAGTTTGAGACCGTTTTGTGATTTACCGAAAAGGGAAGCAGACACGAATAAGTTGTTTCCGCTAAGAATTATAATTATCCTCCACGAGGTATACGATACACATTTTCCTGCTTTGCAAACATTTGCTAGGCATAGCGAACATACCCTAATAGATTCAGCGTCTTATCGTGATTAAGAACACATTACGAAATAATTTGTGGACTTTTTTGTTGACAAATTCCGGTGCAGTGTAATAAATTTTGCAAATACCTCTTCATTATATTTTAGAATAAAAGCTAATAACGAGATATTTTGTTGTTCTTTTTTTTTATGTTATTACAGTGGACGGCAAGGCTTTCTAAATAAAATTTACATAAGTCTCGCATATTGAATATAATCAGCTTTAACGAGGCAAGCGAATGCGAATCCATGAACTTTGCGTGTACGTATGAGAAGAGTTCGCGAAATGCTTACTTTCTGGCTATTGCTTTATTATATATATATATATATATATCCTTTTTATTTTATTTTTTATTTTTCATTTTTTATTCTTTTATTTATTTATTTATTTTTTTTTTGTTTCTTTCCTGTATTTTAATTAACAAATTCCTGCCTCGTCATTCCTTTTTAAACTTAATTTAGTTTTTATCTGATTTTTTTTTCTACACAATTCTTAATATGGAAAGAGCTCATCCTTTGTGTGTTTTATTTTTAATTGGTTTATTTGTGCATTTCAGTGCATTTTCATTTAATTACAAAAGTAACAATTCATGTATTTTTATACTAACCGCGCAGACCATGAAGAATATTAAATTTGTCGTCGCGTTTATATCACTTAGGCATTCGCCTACTTGACTCCATAAAATGTATCACGATACGAGTAATCCATTATAGCTTCAAAACGTATGTGAGATCGATTAAATCAAATCTGTCCCTCCATCCGTCCGCTTTTGTTGAAAAATTTCTTATTAGTTTATTAAAATTAGTTAGATTTAAAACACATAAAATCGTCATGCGCTCCTCGAAGGGAGTTTTACGGCAATGAGCCTTTCAATCCTTTCAATACTAACGAATTGCAAATTATTTTGCAACCGGTACAATTTTGACCCTTGCCTGCAAGTAATGATTTTTTTTTTTTTTTTTTTTTTGTTATCATCATTACTAGGATATGAGTTATGCAGATCGTTTTCCTTACCAGTCAACGAGTATATGTATATATTACGAGTATCGGAGCAATATCTGCTGTTGTTTTCATCATAAATTATCCCAAAATACTTTCGCTTTTATTATTATTGTCATTATTATTATCTGTACAATTATCTGTTTTTAGCTATTATCGGCGGGTTTGCAAGTCCATGTCATATATGTATACACACATATGTGAATATGTACATATGTATGGGTCAATAATTTCTGGGAATAGTGAATATGTTGCTTTCCTTTTGTCGATATCTTAAGTCGATATATTAAGTACCCCGTGCAACCTCACTTTTCGATTATTACGGTGTATAATTTTGAAGGCTTTCTTTCGCGTTTTACTGGTGTCCCCACCACTTTTACTAAGCGTTCAGCATCATCGTTGCCCGTCGAAGGTCATTTCAAACCAACCATAAATTGTTATTTACGATGAAGATACAAAGATGCCGTAGCTTTTTTCAAGCCAATGCTGACGTCAAACAACCTTTTTTTGCCAATCAGATGGAGATTTTTCCATTCCGTTGGAAATAACACGAACAGTATCGCCAAAGCCACTTGCCAGCCAGGTAATGATGAATTGATATCACATTCTAAAAGGCATCGGTTTAAAGAAAATATGAATTGATGATATTTATGGGCCAATCCCGGGAATTATTGATCGTTGTATAACGTTTCAGCAAAAATTATTTCAAAATTAAAAGATAACTAGTAAAAGTGACCCAGAATGTACCAATGCTATGTGTAGGTTCAAATAAAAGTGATTGCAAATAACGAAGTGAGCGGAATAAAAAAAAAAAACAACAAAATAATTAACATCTTATTGGCATATAACTCAAGCGGTGGGTATCCAAAATTCAATCCGAACGATTATAGCTTTCCTATTAGATATAGCTGGATAATGTTCACCAGGCGTATTGCTGCTGTTATGGGTTACGCTGGTGCGGTTTTAATGATTGCATTGCTTTGCTTTTTGCATTTTCATACTTATTATTTCCATTTGTTTTTGTTTTATTCGCGCACACAAGCATATGGACGCCTAAAGTATTTAACACAGAAGAGCGTAGAGTTCACGATTTTCTTTTTCGCTGTGCTACCCTTACCGCAGACAAAAGCCTTTAATGCTTTGCTAAATGTTAAACGAAATCGGTACACATGCCTCAATTTGTGCCTTTGTATTTGCATTGTTTGGCTTTTTGTACCCTGGTATTCCACAACAATTTTGTTGTTAAGTTGAATATCAGTTCGTTATTATTGTACTGTTGTTTTTGTTGTTATTGTTGCTGGTTGATATGTTTTCCATTGAGAAAAAAAAAAAAACAAAAAACAAAAAACAATTTCCTTTTTTGCGTTTGCATTTTAGTTCAAAAATTTAATTAAGATATTCTTGGGCCAGCTTTTTCAATCGAAAAAAGGCGTTGTTGACTTATTAGTCTATATATTCACCCGGCAAACGCTTGAACGTACGAGTTTATACCGATGTACACCGTTTACGTTTATTTCCTTCGCTTTACATCATCGATATTCATGACAATTTATTTTCATTCATTTGCCGTCTGTCTTTCTTGTCCGTCTTTCACCATCTTTTTTATATTATAATATGAAATATTATCACATATTTTGATTATATATCTAACGTATAAAATTGCAACTACAACAACATCAGCATCAATATCAATAACAATAACAATAGTATGGTAATCGCAATAGTAATAACACAGAGCTGATACGAACTTATATGGATAGAGTTATTACTAATTAAATCACTCGAAAGCGTTTCTAATGAGAATCCTATCGATATATAATATAAACTCAAACCTATTAATTATCGTTCAACGACAAATTAGATGAAACATAAGTAGCCAGTTTACTCTAAACGTATCATACATTGCATATACATATAATAGTACAGTACAGTAATACTTGTGCCCATATTTGCTCGCCGTTCATTCACACACACAATTGATAGTGTTAGTTACTTGCGGCAAACACCCACGTGTGTGACGGCGTAAATCTTCATAAGCTGCAGCTACGTATGCTTGTGCAGATTAAGGGGGATTAAGAGTATGGTATTCGTCACAACGTTATTGAATTTTCAACTTTAGCGTTTAACTTAAGCATTTATCAGAAATTCATTGATTGTTTCCTATAGGTGGGTTAGATTAAACTGAATCGGCAAGCGATACCTCAGTCAGATTCGTTTGAATCGTTAGTTGATTTCCTTGTCAAAGTTAAAGCTAAAAATTTGACTGCATACACAGGTGATGCTAGAATTTTTAATACTGTGAAGATAATCGTAGCATCTTTTGAAGCCAAAAGCAACTTGAACTTCATATAGTGTTTTCCGGAAAAAATATTGAGAGAGAGTTTTTCTTTCCTTAATTCAAATAAAGGCTCAGCCCTATCTTCAAGTTTATATGAAAGCGAGTTTGTGCATGTGTGTACGAGTCGACAAATATATCAAACTCCATACAAGAATGATAATTATTAAAAATCAAATAAAGGAACAACATTCAACTTGCGTCCGTTGAACATTCGGTCAATTTTCTAAATTAATTTTAAGAAAATGAAAAAATTTATTAACACACATGCCCATGTAGTCTGCATATTATAGTAAAAAGGATTAAACAATTGTTTCATCTCACTTTACTCTCGGCCGAAACGAAGCAATCAGCTCGCGAAAACTAAAGCCAGTGACTTACGTATTATAAAATGCTTGCAGTTTTTATATCGCAAGAAATTTATTTAATTGTATGATCAAAACGTTCGATTGTGTTTATCAACACTAGGGTCGATATTTCGTGATACATATTCCCTTCTCTTGTACTTGTTAATAGGTACATGCACGGTAAGTGGTCGGAAAAGATAAAAGAAATTGATTCACGCATCAAGTGCTTTAAGAGGACCATTCGGCTTTGCCAGCCTCCTCACTCACTAGTCCTAGAGTTGGCGACATATCACATGACATACTAGTGCGACTCATCCTTCTTCAACCGCACTGCGGGCCTTTAGAATAACATAGAACAGCAGTAGCGGTCGTCCTCACCGTTCCATGTATTTCCACTTTCAAGACGAACGTACACAAATATCACCCCTGTGTTCTCTCTCTTCTGCCTACAATACCTTCTCATCGCCACCATTTCCTGAGTAGCTGGCCAAAGACAAAAAAAATTCTAATAAAGAAAACCTTGTCGAACGAATAAATGATTATCTAGCGGTCATATTGCTTATTGGTCTGATGGAAACAATGCACGACTAAATTTAATTAAAACCACAGCTGTTGCCATATCGCTGGGTGCATTGTGGGTGTTACTTCCCTCCCTAGAGTAGTAACGAGGAATGTTGACATTGGATTTGTCGTTGTTGTTCGCAATTTTGGTTTCAAGTTGAATTCTAGATTATATCCATGTGATTACCTTAATTATATACCTACGGGAATTCATAACATTTTAAGAAAGTCATGACTGTAACATCCCACTATATATCTAGTGAAACTAAGTTGAAACTAAGAGTAAGCGCCTCTCCTAGCACATACAGTGCCAACGTATGTGGCAAACTTGATTGTACCCCCAAAAAAACAAATTACGTCTGGCCGCATGCAAGTGTGCTGGATATGTATATAACAAGAAAAGAAATGAAGGCACATCTCAACTCTCGGCAAGAATTCTGGAATTGGATTTGGTTTCGTATTTAAATGTGCATAATCTTATCAAGCCCAGGCATCTCTAGGGCAAGACGTTTGTTAGATCTAAAGGATCGGTGAATCTAATTTTACCAGAACAGAGATACTCCACATCTTCAAAACCGTTTTCTATTAACGCTATGAAGTTATCGATCAGCTTATGTAGTAATGAAAAATCGATCGTAAATGTTTCTTGTCTCAAACTTAAGCTAACTATGCCTTCTCGCTTTAAAGATGATTGAGTTTTCCGTTTCTCGTTTTTTCCTATTACCTATAACTGCTATTGTATTCATGCATATTTCAAGTTCCAAGCTATGTGAGGCCTTTTGATCAGTGACATTGTTAAAATGCCTTTCCAGTGCATCATATAACTATGTGACAGGACTCTAAGAGCCTTGTAATCTTATAAAGTCAGTCGCTGATTATACTCTAGACCGCTTTTGGTACAGTGTATAGTAAGTTTGTACGGACGTATGTAACTCGAGGAAGGGCTTTTTTTTTGTTAATATTTTTTGGAAATATAGACTGAATAGATTGAATGGCATATCTAGCAGGAGATAGCGTTGCCACCTCAACAGAAACGACTCGAGAATGGCTTCCGGGCTTATTTGCATTACCAGCTAAGTCTGCGGTGGAGGAAATGCTAATGTTCTTTGGAGGCAAGTATAGAGCATTCGACTCCTTAACCAAATTCGCCAATTGGTAGACGGACGTTGGCAAGTAACATGGACAGATGAAGGAGATTAAGGCGAAGAGGGGGGTGAAGTACCGCATCCTTTACCGCAAGTTGCTCTTGTGCCGGTTTGAGGAGAAGCTAACTCCTCCAGGTAGCGACACTCGTCGAACATTGCTTTACTTTTATCAATTTCATAGCCAATTACGTGAGTTCTTTATCTAATACAAAGATTATATACATATATTACCTGTCACATATATTATATTATATATGAAATATAAAATAATTATTAAAATTTGTAGTGAATTGAGTGATTGATTGTTCTTTAAGGGTCTACTCTACAAAGAATGAAACATGTTTAAAAGTTACACTTTTCTTAGACTTACGGAATTTGAATTAGCTCTTCTTCTATTAAAAAAAACTTAGTTTGCGATAAAGGAGTAGCAAGAATTTCCAAATAACGAAAGTAAATTTGCACTAAATTCAATGCAACTTTGTATGTGGGCCAGCGGTTGCAGCTAATTGCAAGTATTTCTAACGAAAAGCTTTGATTGTAGGGTTATACATGTTATAGGTTGTCAGAGCATTTCGACAGCAGGTCATCGATTTCATTGCCCCGATGATGTACTAGATTGCATTGTTTAGATGTTTGAACGCTACCGTATGTCAAGGTGGTACGTACTTTGTTTGATTTGTTGATTTTGCCGAGAAATTGCATTTTTGCTGAAAGAAAATTTTAATTAAATTTTATTATTTGTTACTATGCGAAGCAATTACTTCTGTGTGTGAAGTGAAAGGTGAATTCTTCAAGCTTTTTCTCTTTAATTTAAATACTTTCGTCTTTGTTTTGCTTTATTTTTGTTTGTGTTGGCAATTGTCAAGAAAATTAACATCGCTCACAACTTCTCTCTTCACGAAGACACATGTACGTACATACGTACGTACGTACGTACGTATATACGATTATATATATGTATATGTTTACGTAAAAACAGTGAAATTTGAAAGCCAAAAGTGGTAAGAAGTGTTTTTACGTGCCAACACTGTAAACTTATATCCGTTTTCTGGTTGTCACATGACATGTCAGTTAACTCCTGCTGTTTGCAAATTATGTTGCTTACATAGAAAATACACTATACTGCGATGCACATATAAGCAAACATACATGGCCGCATTAATATATTGTGTTTATACCAGCCAGTCTCATTGCGCACAGTCAGTCAGCCAGTCATTTAGTTTCCTTTATGCGTTTGTTGCCACTTGCATTTCACAAGCGCACCGTGATTTAACATTTAATAGATGACTTATACACACTAAAGTTGCTGTATTTTGGTGACAGTAACAGCGTCAACGGCGTCGGCGATGACAGTGATGGCAGTGGATAATGGGAGCGAGAGGTAGGTTAACAGGAATAAAATGTTTTACATAGAAACGCAATCCAGTGCAGACATTGCACCACCATTAGAAATGAGAGCGTGACACTTTTCTGGTTTTGTTATAATCTTTTTTACTACTTTTTTATTGCTTGCAACTGCGACTGTATTGTATTTTAAATTTCAATTTAAAATAGAAACAGTTTAGACTTCTATTTTATATTCATTTTAATTTTTTACGAAAAAGAAAAGTTTGAAATTTTTTTTAAAAAAATTTATATAAAATATTTTGGTTAAAACGGTTTTGTAAACAATGCTTTTGCATGTCGGTTATAAATTAATAAAAATAATTGAGTACATTGGTTTTTGTTTATACCCTACATCACTTATTGTACGAGGTATGTTAAGTTCATACGTACGTATGTAACATCTAGGAAGGCGCACATCTAGAGAGACCCACCTTTTATTACATCAGCAAATGATTACGTATCGATTTAAGTTTGTCTGTCCATCTGCTGTCTGTCCCTGTATTTTTGTCCAACTTATAGGCTCCAATTTTCGAGATATTTCGGTGAAATTCAGCACACTAACGTCGGATAACTTCTTCGACCACTTCCCATGGGCTTTAGCCTTATTTTGAACAAAATTGCAATTTTTAAAATTTCTCGACTAAATTCGCTAAGTATTAGTATTTCGACATACCATTTGGGGTAATTTTTTGAACCATCTTCCTTACAACGGTTCCTACGAACACTAAATCCTTGACATTGAAATTTACCTTACTGAGTTTGGACCGTGCAGGTCTATTTTGTGGATTCCGCCGCATATAAAATGTCTCGTGATATGAAAAGCCTTTATGTTTCATGATGAAAATTTGTCCACAATTGTAATATGACATAAAAATTCACCGGATCAAATTCGATGTCTAAATAGATCTATTTCTTCGGCCATTCCATATAAGGTTTCTCACGAATAGTAAGCCCTTCAGTTTTGAATATTTCATGATAAAAATTGGTCGATAATTGCAATTTGGCAAAAGAGTAGAAATTAGGGAATTTGAATCCCATAGGTCTACTTGTTAGATCCCAACATATATAGGGGTTATTGGGAAAAGCAAGCCCGAAACCTGAGATATAATAAACTCTTTGTGAAGCAGGTGAAATTTAGCAAATTTTGATCACGCCATGTGATGTTTTCGATATCCTCCGTTTACCTTTACCTGAAAATAATGCGTAGTGTTTGATGGATTGGCACCAAAACGAGTTAATAGCTGCATAACATACATAATTTAAATTCCTACGGTTAGTACGCTACGCTAAGTGAACCAATGTTCACACTATTTTGCACTTCAATATTTTGAACGTTTCAATGACGGACCGCAAAATTCAATCAAATCGCACACTTACGTCTTGTTCTCGTTTTAGCTTAATTAATTTAATTACTGGCTTAGCTAATATTAGTCAACTGATGTCTTGTTTGACTCGATCTCATAAAACTAACTAAGACTTTAGCAATTTGGAATGGGAGGACATTACTAAGTCGACTGATGTACTTATGTTGATCGTTCCAAAATTTTTATCTTTTTTATTTATTTGTTAGAAGTGTTCTATAGAAGACTAGCTCCGGAAATTTTAGGAATCATTAAATCCCTTTTTTTATACTTTTGCATATGTCATCGTTTGTTATATTTGGGATTTTACAAAATTAATTCGTTTCATTGTATCCGGATTCATGATTTCCTTTCTTTAATTTAAAGACCATTTTATTCATTGGCTTTGAATTGTTTACGAACTATGCTACAATATGCTACAAAATGGTAAGGAACTACGACAAATGTGTTTCATTATCAATTTATCCAGTTTTCATTCGGTAAACCAATATTTTTTCAATTAATAAATCCTGCCCGCAAAATCCACGAACTGATCACTTAACGTTGTCGAATAGAAAAACCGCCAAACATATTAGCCAAACTAAAACAAGCTCGAAAAAAAAAAACCCGTTGACAGCAGTTCCATTAAATTGGTCATTGAAATAAAATTCGTATGTTCCATGAACATATACATAAATACTACTGAAATAACAATAGTATTTACTATATATATATGTATATATATATATCTTTTGTATATGACGTTGGCTTATAAAATTTTAAATTATTCACTTTGGGCAAAACATGAGACATGAATTAAAGCCGGGAAACTGTTATCTCACAATGAAACGTACCATAACAGCAAAGTTGGAATGCGGAATAGATAGTGCGTTATAGTGTGAAAGGAATTCATTTTGTTTTGTTAAGGTGAGACGTATACAAATGCCCTTTCTTCGGCGATGGGTATAAAAAAACGTTAAGAGCAAAATCGGAAAGTTATAAATAATGAATTTTCTTAATATGACCCTAAAGGAATATTACAAATATATATCGTTGAGGGTTTATTGATAGCGTTGACAAATGTTCAGATAAGTAAACGGCCTTCACGTAACATATATATTTACAATGTTTGTATATGCGTAAGTGATTACTTTCGTAATGGTTTTCGTTTTGTTTTCTTTGTAACTTTTTCTTCCCTTTTTCTTTCACAATACCATACGTTACGAAAATATTATTTGTTTATGCATAATATGTTGAAAAGTAACGCTTCCCAGTCAGTTTTCATTCTACGATTATATATATATATATGTTAGTGAAATATAAGTACATATATAATTTTGAAATAAATAAATATTATCACATTATTGTATGCGGTCCTGACCGAGTCTTTTATACCCACCATAGTGATCCAAGAAAACACTAAAAATAAGGAGAAGAACTAAGTTTTCACACTCTATCATATTGAATATTGCATAGATGTGTGGGCACTGTAGGCGGGCACATTGACCCTTTCAGGTCACCTTCTCACTCGCGTGCAAATTTGTAGTCGGTATCTTCGTTTTTACGAACAAGGGAATGTTCACTATAAATATTACGCAGTTGGGAAGACGGACAGATAAACAGGCGAACAGACAGACATGCTTAGGTGCATTCCAAATTTGAAACTGACCAACAACTTCTATATAATACTTTATTGGTTTTGCGAAGTTGCTTGAAAGGCTTAAAGTAAAGTTTTGTAAACTTTTTGTACCCATCAGAAGGAAGTTTCCGAGACCCCATAAAGTATCCATCTTCTTGATTAGTACCAATTTTCAATCGACTTAAGGATATTCGTCTGTCCATCTGGCCGCCTGGTCGCAAAAATCAAGCTACCGATTTGAAATTCGGCAGAACCATTCTTCCGTTCTTGCACGCATGTAAGCATTGACAATGGGTCTAGTGGGTCGAGAGACACTCACACAGCACCACGTAAACTAAGAACACTTTTGTTTTTCGAAAGGAATACAAAATTGGTTTTCTTGCTTATTACTTATTAACTAGACCACATAAATTTACAAAGATTTGAATGTATGTTCTATGAGCGATGCTATAATAGTTCTACATAAATGGAAAAAATCGGCCACGCCTACTTAATTTTGTAGAGTTTCACAATTTAACTTTTCTTTGCAAAACTTTTGTAACCCACAGAAGCAAGCTTCAGTAGCCTATAAGGTATATAAATTCTGGAATAGTTTCAAATTCGGAATGCACCTGTCCGTCCGTTTATCTGTCCATCCGTCCGTCTGAGAAATTGCTCCCATTTGTAAAAATGAATATATCGCCTACAAAGTATCAAAAGAGTTGGAAACAAATTTTTCGGAAAACACGCCTACAACGCTCACACCTATGCTCTCTATGTGTTTTGCTTGTTACTCATCATCAATAATTCGACCTTATTCTAATCCCATCTTTGCTAAGTAGCAGGTATCTTGTTAACAATCACTCGGCACGTTGCTGAACTTAAAGTTAGCACGTGATTTCTCTTTAAAGTTGTCCATGTCCATGTCCATGTCATTATACCGTTCGTAAGTATTCGTTTGTAAGCTAACATATAAGATCAAATTGATAAATTATTTCAATAATGCGAACATTTCATATCAATCTCTTCAAACTTATTATAATTAATGTAAGATATTAAGTTTATGCTTTTACTGAAACTTTAATGCACGGTATTAAGTTTTCAAGAGTCAGATGTGAAAAACGAACGCTCGACTAACTTAGAATTTTAAGTTTAATCATAACACACTATAACCTATCATATGTATCTATATTGTGTGGTTGTTATACATGAAAAGACAAAGTTAATATACTGCAAACAAGTTGATACTCGGTAAGTGTAGCAAGAGAGTTTTATTCTTTCAGTGCATGTCCTAATTTCACTCACTCACTCAAGTTTAAGGTTCGAATCTATGTAATCTTTGACCATATCCCTTAAAAGAGCCACAATAGCTACAATGACAGAAAACAACACACTTTGTGTGCGTATTGTGACAATAACAATCGGAGTGTGTGTGGTGATGGCATTCATGTACGAGATTTGATGGCACATATGGCTGCAGATGCATGTCGTCTGGTACGTAACGTCAAAAAGCATAATCCTCATAATAATGGGTGGACTCTGTACACAAATGTAGATGTTTGTGTAAATGATTTTAAAACAATATAACGATGACGAGTACTTTTTGAATGTCATCATTTTTCAAAGATAACAAAGATTTTAAGTCAAAAAGAGTTTTCGAGTAGAACGAAAGGGCTGTTGCTGTTGCTGTTGCTGTTGCTGGTGTTGTCACTTTTTGCCCTTTTATTCTTTTTCATTCATATATAGTTTGTTCCTTTAACTTGTTTATACCTGATGCGCATGTTAAAGTGCTTTAATATTTAACGCGCTGCTTACAGATTCTTTTCATTCTTTTTTTTTTTTTTTTTTTGATAAGGTTTGCTTTCACAATAGCTTGACCAGTTGATATTTTTGTGTTCATTGGTGATGTTCATGCTGTAAAATATGTAAGCAACGCAATAAAATAGAAGGTTTTTTCTTTCTTTATTATGACCAATCACTTGGGGGATGCCATTTGTGTGTGACGTGGAAATAAGTGAGGAAAGAGGTAGGGAGATGATGGGCGCAACCTAGTGGATGTGCCCCTAATCGCTAAGTGTTACGCCCATTCATTCTAGCTACGACCGATGTAAACTCTTCCATGTTAAAAAGGAGATATTTTTGAGTGAATTTCAATATGGTTGTCACTACCTCTCGCCGCATGAAGTAGCAGGTATGTGGTAAAGTAAACAGAACTAATGACGCCTCTTGGCTGATGTCTGCCCTTAAATTGTCTATTGGAAAGCGAACTTGTAAAAACCGTATTCCAGCACTGCAAGTGACAAAGTGCGTCTTCTACCGATTCGGAAGGCTTATCATATCCTACACCGTTTATGCCACTAATGTACATTAAGTTTATGCGGATGTATGTAACACCCAGAAGGACTTGAGGTAGACTCACTTTTTATTCCACTGAACAATTCAAAGTCATTTTCTGAAAAAATTTAAGATTGTCTGTCCGTCTGTCCGCCTGGTTTTCTTGTATTCTTGCAATATTTGAAATATTTGGTACACTGACGGGTTTTGGCACAAGGACGAATATTATTGAAAACTTTTCAGATTGAACCACTTTTTAGAGCACAGCTCATTTAAGTCCTGGTTTTGACAAGTCGTTACATGAATACCAATAGAGTATTGCAAGGTATTTAATAATGGAAAGTGATCCATTATAATGTTTTCACTTGCTTCAATATCGGAAAAATTGGCCAAAGCGACAAAACTTTTATTGGAACGTACGATTAATATACGCGCATTTGAGGATGGTCGCAAAGGCGTAAGTGGTGAGCTACTTGTTGGGCAATTGAATAGTTGTGATAAGGCAGCAAAAATTTATTGTGATAACGCAAAAAAAAAAAAAAAAAAAATCTTCATTGAAATTAATGCACACAAGATTACATATCTCTAGAAGATCGACTTGTCGTATTTTGACGGACATTAGGCCCTTCTGCGCAAATTGAATGGTGACAGAAAAACTCGTAGAACAATTCATTTAGTGTCGTACGACATTTATCTATTCCAAGAAATGCCTTTACTGATAAAGCGAAATCATTATGCCGAGGTTGAGGTCATCCGAAAAGCTTGCGTCGAAAGCTTGGTACTATCACTTTCAAGGCCTTTTTTAATGAGACTTGTATGTCTCCGATTGCTGGGCGCACCTGACAGAACGTTAGCCAGAAGGATGTATATTTTCAACTCTGTTAGCCATCAAGAGGTGGCGCTACTGTCTTTAAAAAGGAAAAATAACTCAAGTCATACTTTCGAACGCGCTTCGTATCGTACCGAAATGTTTCTCCGATTAGCTTAACACACACTCTGTATCTATCCTCTGTTTAGGGTTTATTTCCCAAGCATATAAACGCTAAAATCATATTTATGATGACATGATTGACAGTTTGATTATTGGCTCGGTTAGCGCCTGGTGTGTTGTTTGCATGTACTTTTTATTTATTCCCGCTTTCATTTCTGGACGATAATATATTTTTGATGAGTTTTTCCTTTGCTTTTATTTTTTTTTGTTTTAGTTTGGTTTTTACCATTAATTACAACTAATTCTTTGAGTTCTATTCTGTTTTGTAATGTTTTGGGCTTGTTTGGCCCTTTACTACACTTATATGGCAGCTATTTACTTCATTGTGTTGTTGCGGTCGCTACGTCCGCAATGGTTAATTCATGATTGTTTAATAATGTGTAATATATATATACAACGTGTAATATATACAAATGTGTATATATGTACTTATAAGCAACACAGCAGTTGTACTGTATACCGTTCATTGGTGTAAAACAAACTAAAGAAAACATTTATAATTTAGTTAACAGCATGTCGCCCATGTGACTCTTTTTCGATATGAAAACAAAACCGCATATACATAGACATACATACACATATTATATATTATATGCATATATATGGTACGTGTACGTAAACCCGAGCGAGTCACTAGGATTACCAACCGTTTTCATTTCGCTGACAACTGACATATTTACACGTGCAAACATCGTCTGAAACAAGCTTGTAAATTATTTATGTTTAATTTCACATGATTTTTATTGTGTTGTTTCGCCATATATATATATATTATATACAGATATGTGTAGGTATATTTGATTCTTTATGGGCACCTATGCATTTTGGTTTTCTTTTTTGTTTTTGTTTTTGCCCTTTAATACTCGCTCTGTTTTGATTCTATTGTTTATTTTTGCTACGTCCGACAGCCATATACATATTTATTCCCTCGGTGTATGCGACTATAATTTCATACTAAAACATGAATTTAGTTTTATTGCAATCTTACATATAAATATCTACATATATACATTTCCCACTTTATGCGCTTTGCCGTTATTTCGTTTTATATTGCATTCGCTAAAACAACAACTATATTTTTGAATTATTTATTTAATGATATTAGTGTATACATATGTATATGCCGGTAGAGAGAATTTGTTGACAATTTATATATATATATATATATGCATTATGTTTTTTCTCGGCAAAGAAAAGCACTACTTGTTGTTAGTAAATGCATTACTTGCGTTACGGTTGTCATATCCTACACAGCTTGCGGTACAGGGTATATTAAGTTTGTGCGACCAGTTTCCATATAGCGCCCTGTTGTGAAAAGTCGTCATATGGAAAAGAATTCCATTTATTAATATTTTTCAACAATACTCGCTTGGTTCGGATCTGCCAATTTTTTTAACCCTCTCTCATATAAGCGTTCCTACGAAAACTGATTCTTTATGTAAGAGCGTAAGATTTTTATTATTTCATGGTGAAAATTAGTTCGTAATAGTAAATTGGTATAGAAATCAACCTTTGAAAATTTTAATTACGTAGGTCTATTTTTTAGATACCATCGCTTATAAGGATTTCTCCAAGAGGCGAGCTTTCGCGAGAAGTGTGCCTTTACACGAAAGTAATGTCTATCTTCTGGTGTATTAATATCGAAACGAGGGAATAATCGTATTGGGCGAAGTGATGTAGGGTATTTAATAGTCGTCCTTGTTCGAGTATAATGTTCTTATTTGTTTTAACATTTAGCTTAATTCAAAAACAAATATAATTTCATGAATAAATGTGCTTAACAATAAAGAAAAAAACAGTATTTGGCTTAAAGCGTAGCTTTTAATTAGCTCATGATCAATATTTAGTTCTAAGCTAGACGATCCACTCTATATCGTACTTCTCTTTGAACTAAGTATGGAAAGAATGTTTTTGTTTTCTTCAAATTTCGACTTTACTTATCGACATCGTAGAAGTAACAGTGGTATAAATAGTTAAGGTTCTGCTAGTACTATAGGTTTATTTGCTCGCTGGCAGCTCGCGTGTTGCCTCGACAGAAAAAGTCGTGGTGGCTTTTTAATCAAATTCAAACACATTTTGTTTATGTTTTAAATGAATTTCTTCTTTTTCATTCACATGGAATGATAAGTAGCTGTTAATCTAGTGGTAAGGATGCACTACATGAATGCCGGGCATCCAGATTCAGTCGCAGACGCGGTTGACTATTTCCTTGTACTATACATACATACATACCTAGATTTTGTCGTTATATCAAGGTTCAAATCTGATCAGAATTAGTGTATATTATTGTTAACATAATATAAGGGCGCCACTAGATATATTCATGCATAGGAAAGACAACAATTTGTCAACAGTCTGTGTAAGTTGCACGGCTAAGTCAAAAATCTCTTATTTTCGATAAATTCGTTTTTATTCATCAACATAATTTCCTTCAAGTGGGATACAATCAGTCCACGCCTTCGCTAACATTACCATGCCTACGGACGCTTTTCACCAAGTTCCTTAAAATGCACTTTTCTCTGAAACGTCTTTTGAGATTTGCAAACCGATAATAGTTGGCGAGGGCCAGAGTTGGGGAATAGAATATGTGTCGCAGAAGTTTGAACCTCAATTTCTCGAAATCTTTTTCTGTTAAACGGTTGTTGCTCACAAATATTCAGTTTATTCTTGGTTGGATGTGAAAAGAAGGAGAATCTGTATAAGGGTCTGGCCCTCACTTCTTACATGTCAGCTGCCATTTGACATAACGTTAACTGACTTCTTTAGATCCATACGATTACTGACGAGTTTCGACATCGTAAGGTGAACATGAATAGATGACTTTAGGTGTTCGCATTATATTTATAAGATTTGTTTATTAATTATTTAATAAAAAATCAAAAATTTGCGTGGTACCACTAAGGCATTTAATGAAGTCGAAAAATATACTACTATTATATTTAGGAGGAAAGTATTAAGAGCTTAGGACTAGCATTGAATGGCCTTTCTACCCTAACGACAATTATTAGGTCTGACAGTCTTATATAATAATTCAGAAGAATAATGCCACGTAAATCTTTTATGGAGAAATTTACAGTGACGTAAATGCGTAAAAAGCGTCGATTATTGGTAAGGAACTGACGATAGGCCCGTTAGCGTTAAGAATAAGAATAGAGAGAGAGAGTTCACAAGAGATTCACAGAACATCGCGTTCATTCTGACGAAAAAGAAAAAAAAATCAATCCTTTTATTCCTTATTCGTCCATCGCCCGCTTTTGATAACATATCTCGTCCGATCGTTTGGGTCTCTTTTCTTTATACAAATTTGGAACGTCATCAGACGGCTCGATTGTCGTCTTGTTCAAGTTGTTGAATCCATTTCGATGCTGTATGTTTACATAGATTGCAAACTCATATTCACCGACGTACACTTCAAATTTACTGACTGCTCTCACAAAAAAGTGAGACGTAGTTTATTGCAGCACCGGTATTTCTCTGAACTACTACTCCTTGATATTCATCACTATATCTAAACAAAGTCCTAAGACCATCCAATCTGGTGTTAAAGTAAAATTTAACTGAATCTTAATAATCCGATTGAATATCTTTTCGACTTATGAATAAATTTGGATCACTCATTATCTTAAGAATATATTTTAGCTGTCGGCACGAGTAAAATACAAGAGAAAATACAAGTTTAAGTCGGTATTTTTTCCTTTTATTGCTTTGCAACATGGAATCATATTATCAATCGACTTAACTAAGTTCAATAATAAGTTTCGATTAAGCAAAATTCGCTCGTTCGGTTGCTTATAGTGTAGTGAATATACAAATTTGTATATATCAAATAATGTGGCCGATTACATTATTCCACTATTAGATAGGTTCCGGTCGAGTATCAAGAATTCCTCAATTTTGCAAAATAAACCATCTCTAGAGGAAAATGATGCATACAACGCGAAATATTGTTCAAGTTATTTTAGCTTAGAAGCTAAAAATATAAATTATGCGCTACACCACTTGTGTTACCGGGTATATTAAGTTCACGCGGACGTATGCAACACGCAGAAAAGCTTAAGAAAGGACCATCTTTTGTTATACGAATCAATTCAAAATCATTTTCTGAATCCATCTAAAACTGTCTGCTCGTCTGTCCGTTTGTCCGTCTTTCTGTCTGTCTATTTTAATGAAATTTGGTATACCGACGTGCTTTGAACCGAAGATGAACGCTATTCAAAGTTGTCTGAATCGGTTTACTTTTTCGACCACTGCCCATATAACGCCCAATTTTGAAAAGTCCTTAATAACTAAGCAATAGTATTTCGGTATTCTTGCAGCTTGTGGTCAAGAATTTTCAATATTTTTGGTAAATTTGAAAGCGAAAGTTTCATTTTAACGGCCTGGACACTTAATGTATACTTAAAACAGGCATTACACGCATTTTACAGTTCTTCATAAACTCTTGTTCAATTCTTGACTCGTCAAGAAATTATTAAACTGACACTGCAGCGCTGGTTCTAAACTCCTATGCACAAATCGTATCTCCCAAATTTTGGATCGAAAATATTATTTCGAATAGTGTCTACTTCACGCAATAACCTGGCAATTCGTTGTAGCCGAAATAGCCAAAAAATAACAATGATAATAATGAACTGACGGAAAGACTCAGGACAGTGTGTGATATATCAAGGAATAATGAACTGTATGCAGCAAGGAAAAAAAAATTTAATTTTAAATTAACAAAGCAATCTAACCACATTTGAAGCACAATAAAAAATCGAATGACAAATCGCGAAAGAGAGGAAAATATAGACATCAAAAGATTTACTATTATCTTCACATGTGTTCGAAAGAGAACCGTATCTAACTTACGAAGAGTGAAAAATAGTGAAAAAATATTGAAAAAATAGCAGAAACCCATTTGTACTTTGAGTAGAAGGGCAATCGTCGTAGCGAATTTGTGGTCTGATTCTAAAAATATATGGCGTTTTTCTTGAGCAATATTTGTAATTTTGATGGTTGCGGAATTGCATTTCCCAGCTTAAGCGATTTGATACTACATATTGAGGATACTCACATCAATTATGATCCTAAAATTATCGAACAAATGGAGCGGTCGCAACCAGCCTCTCTGCCATTAAGTTACGTTTTACGTTTTATGCCAGATGGGGCACGTAAGGAGACCGTGTGCCCAAACAATAATGCTACCGATGCCGACTCGAAGCCTAAGTCGACGAGTAAGCGTCGTAGCTCTATCATGCGGTCAACAAATCGAAGCAACACTCCGACTGGCAGCGAAATGGATGAAGACGAATACGTTGGCTCCGAATCAGAAGACAGTAACGACTCTTGGACAACCGAAGAGTTTAGTTCCTCATTCATTATGCGCTATGGTAGCAGATACTCCAAATCCAGAAATGGGGCATTCAGAAATGAGAAACCATTTGCTTGCCCTGTTCCGGGATGCGAGAAACGTTACAAGAATGTTAATGGGATCAAGTATCACTCGAAAAAGGGGCATAAAAGTAATGGAAAGGTACGTAAACGTTTTAAGTGCTATTGTGGTAAAAGCTATAAAGCGGCGCAAGGTTTGAAGAGTCACGCTCTGATGATACACAATTCATCGCCAAAAAATGTTCTTTCCATTCCAAAAGCAAGTGGTCCCGTTGAGGGTGCCATTTTGCAGCGAAGTCGATCGCTATCTCAGTCGAATTCATTAAGCCCATCAAGCATGACTAACATATCGAGTAGCGCAAGCAGTAACCACGGCAATAGTGGAGATAGGCGGGCCAATGCTACTCATGTTAATAAGCATTTGCTGCAGCAGCACGTCTCAAGCCGCAATAATTCCAATGCAAACTTAGGTCAGCAGCAGCAATACAACTATGTTGCCAACGCTCCTTCCCAACAGGTTGTGGGCGCAACGGATGCATGCGCAGCTCCACCAATGCAGTTCACTCTTGAAGCATCTAGTATACAATCTTGTTCATCCGCTTCTTTCGGCGGACAAATGCTTACAACAACTGTTATACATCATCAACGTTTGACTACTATCGCTGCTAATAACTGTTTTTATGCTGCACACGCACCAATACAAGCGGCACCACCAACTATTATAACGGCGGCAGCGCCAAATACCGATGCAACATCAACAAGAATTTATCCACCGGCAATATCGCCCACTTTCATCGAGCATAAATGCTCGGCCAATAGTGTCAAAGAGAAAATGTTTGCTAATCTTCGTCAACACTATAGTGGCTGTGAGGGCAGTAAAATTAAAAACGCAAAACCCACTAAAGCCCTCAAGAGCAATAATAACAACAATTGCAAAATTAACGGCGAAGAGAAAGCTGCTGGAGCTAGTCGTAGCGATCGTAAGGTCGGTCGTCGTGGCAATTCATGCTCTGCGGAAGATGGGGACATATGTCAAAGCAATTTATGTAAGAAATCAACTAAAAGCAATGATAGCAAAAAACGCTATCAAGAGCATTAGCTTTGATGTGTAAAAATCTAAAATATTATGTATGTATGTACGTATGTACAAAAATCGAAATACAAAATGTTGTCAAAAATTGCAATCAATAAATACAAAGCCAGGGAAGGCTAGGGTTAGTTCCCTTCGCTTTCCAGAAAAATATGGTCTATTTATTTCTTAACCCCCTAACGATGGCTGGAATGGAATTGATTGTCATGTAATTAATTCTAAAGTTATATGTATTTTTGCGAGAGAGGATGCCGAAATAAAACGTCAGCCGAAGCCAATTATATAACGGGAAATCTATCGGAACCAAGTTGAAATGCTCGAACGTAGAAATCCAACGCGCATTCATTAGGACTTATATGCCAGTGTCGAAAGGTAAGGCCGCTTCATGCATGTGGCGGTTGAGGAAAAGACAATGCTTCGTAGCAGATAAAAGCATACGTGCATTCGACGTATGAGCGATTTCTTCTGAGATTTTGGCAATAACTATTTTCCTCAGTGCCGTTAAAGGGTTAAGTTCTTCTTACAAGGGCTATTCATTTCGCATGTTTCGTTACACATACAAACAAACCTCTTAAAAAATGGAAAACAATAAACAAAATCGAATCTATGAAAGTCCGCGCGCTACTGTGAATGTGCATTCCGTGTCAACGAGTTGATCTCCCGATGCTATCGCTGTAAGGCAAAGAAGACATTAGTAAACAAATATATTTTCGAAAGGACAAGGAGTCATTTTCTGTTCGCGTACATAACTGGCATCTAAATGTTAAATGTTGTTTAATACGTTGTTGTAAATATCTTTACGAAAAAACCGTAATTTATTTCGATTGTTTTCATATCTTTCAGCTGGAAAATGCCATCTCAAGTGAATTGGTGACTTGGTGAATAAGCGACAACTCAAACCTCGAATATTAAAATTACAATTAAGGAATTACAAGTTGTTCTGCGTTGATAGGATGGCTGGTGCTTGAATTTGCATAATGTCCTAACCACTCTTCCAAGCGAGGAGAGGAAAATAAACCTGAAGGAATAGATTTGGGCGCTTTAAAAGCCTTTTGATGTAAAGGAAATGCTACAGTCAAGACACGTATTTTATTGTGTGGCGAACTGGATTGCTGTGAAACGTAACACAAACATTGCATTTTGTTGGAATGATGGGAATTAATCTGGTGAGAATTGATTTCATGGATGCGATTAGAGAACTGCTCCAACTACTCTTCTTCACAATAACCATCACTTACATTACGTATTTATCTTCTGGTATAACGCATAAACTTGCCATAAGTAATATCTCCATCAATACCTGAGTGCAAATCATATATATTTAGAGATTTTGAATTCGAAATCTCAATGCTTGGTAATTTGTCATATAATTCATTTTCGATGGCTGTTTGGTTTGAATTATAATTTCTTGGTTTTTTGCTCATAGGCGCAGTTGGCAGCAGGTGTGCTGTGTAATAAAATGGCTTCATCGAGAAAACGGAGAGAGAGAGAGAGATAGATAGAGAGAGAGATAGATAGATAGAGAGAGAGATAGATAGATAGAGAGAGAGAGAGATAGAGAGAGAGAGATAGATAGATAGATAGAGAGAGAGAGAGAGATAGATAGATAGAGAGAGAGAGAGAGATAGAGAGAGAGAGAGAGAGAGAGAGAGAGAAACACAGGCAGAGATAGAGGGGAGTACTTAGCCTTGTTTATTCGCCTGCTCAAATAATGACTCCAGCATCGTTGCCTTGGGTAGAAAGACGCACTTGACACCAAAGTAGATTGAGAAGGCACTGGAGACTGCGTAACCCATAAGTACATGCGTACCGAATTTAAGGCAGAGAAAAAGGAAAGTTTCCCGTTGCTTGTCGGTCTAACTGTCTATTCTTCCACTGGAATGTCAAAACTTTGATTACAATAACAAACTTGACGGCAAGGTTTCGCTTCTTGTGAGAGGAAGGCTTGTCCTCTGGAGCATAGGTACGTCGAAACTCTCATCTCCCCGTGATGATCTTGCGAAAAGGTCATCTACCGGAAAAGAAAAGTTTAAGGCTTAAGCTCATGTATTACATAGCAATAGGTCTTTCCCATAGATAACTTAGGAGTGCATACGAAGATGTTTTGTTTGCCTTATAAAAGATCACGCAACAGACTATTGCTATGGAGAAAATACAAACTAACTGCAGTAGGACACATTTGGGTTGTAAAGTACGCTGAAGTAGTAGTAATCGAGAGCATGGGGCAAGGCCATGTCAGTTACATCCACTAACGCATATATATCTTGAGAAAGGATAACTTTCTTTGGTTTTAGCTTACAGATCCAAAGGCCAGTGTGACTGCGGTCGCCTAAAGTAATGCTAAAGGCTTTATAGTCCAAATTTAAGCTCAACGGGGGTCAAACGCCCGCTTACTATCTATCTCTATATAGAGGAGCGCCTTCGGAAGGGAATCTTGTCGGTGTGAGAATGAATCCTGACTGCTGAGTAGAGCCCTTTGGGGTGTAAGGTGGCCACTGTGTTTTTCAAGCATTCCTAAAGCAAATTATTAGACGTGATGATCTTCACATTCTCCAGAGTGGATTTATTAGCCGTGCACTTTAAATCAGTCTGGCAGTCCAGTTCAAGGGCGACCCCTGGCTTATAGGGATTGTCTCACTCTGTGCGAGGGGAGGCGCAATGCGTCAACGGACATCATGACATCTATAATAAATAAATTTAAATTCATTAAATGATTATACGAGAAAACCTCCTTCCCTTTCTATCCTTTACTTTAGTAATCATTTAAGAACCGCAATAAAACTTAATTTTTGAACAATTGTCTACTAAGCGCAGGCATTGCAAAGAGTTGTCCTAAATGCTTTCTTCGCATTTAATCACTAATGTATGCCATAATTTCTATGTAAATATTTTGAATGAAGAGGGTCGACTCTCTAGAAACTCTTTATACCCCTTTTTGAAAATGACAATTCGCATTAATCATTTTTATTCATTGCAATGGCCAACGTCTAACTAACTAGACAGTCACAAATATACTCATAATCATATTTAATATATTTGTGTAGAGGTATTTATTTATGTAGGCATGCCTAGTATGGAGTGTTTTTATATTTTATTTACTTTTTTCCATTTTTTTTTTTTTTTTAGTTTTTAGTTTTTCCTTTTTGCTGTAATAAATTCCAATTAAAATTCAACACAAGATGACAACTGAAAATTTAAATTACTGTCACAATTGTGTGTGAACCCTGTGTAACGAAAGCAGAACATGCTCAAAAAGCGTATATTTACATACATACATACATACATACATATATATATGTATACATGTATAATATTTAAAAGCAATAATAACGTCGTGGCGTTCGTAGGCAAAAACAACAGCAGCAGTAGCAACAACAACAACAACAACAACATCTGCTTTGTGATACATTTCTGCTGTGTTTTCAGGTTTTTTACATTTTCTGTTTTTATTTACTTTTTTTTTTGTGAAGAGGTGGTAAAAGTCTTTTGCTTCCTCCCCTCTCTAACAGTAGTAAAGTTATTGAGGGCAATAACGAGTAAAAAAAAAGTGAAAAAAAAATACAATCATGCACATACGTTTACCTAGTTGCGTTAT